>CAUDNR010000484.1:0-30718 GCA_958430865.1 Entrophospora sp. SA101
GAGCACATCAAAATCTAAAAATAGTAATAAATTTTTATTGGTCAAATTTTTGATCAACAATTACTCAAAAAAAAAAATCAGCTGGAAGGTCGATTTTCCTAGTACAGACCCCATATAGTTATTTCATGAATTTTTTTTTCTTTACACAAACAATCATTATTGATGTTTTTGACGCAGACCATCTACACCCAATAAGCCAATTATTCAACTGAAACTAAAACAATTATACTCTCAATTTGCGTTCACAAAAAGAGTAAAGATTGCTTGTGACAAAGAGAAAGAAAACCAGTATCAGAGTGACAATAATGGAAATAAAGTCCTGGCTGAGTTGAAAAATATAAAGAATCATGATGACCATAATGATCAAAATCAAGTTGTCGCTGTAGATTTGCATGAATAGCTGGAAAACATTCTGAAAGTAAATGACTATCTTTGAGAAATAATTACTAAACATTTGCTTATATATTGGACCTTTTTTCCTATTGTTTTTATAGTTTTCGATAGAGGAAATCAGGATACAGATTTTAAGCCCATATATTGCAAAAAACGAATTTGAAAACACTATGATTAAATATATCGGAAAGGTGTTGATGGACTTGTAAGTTAATTTTTAATAATAGTATTTATAATGTTATTCTAATTCATGTGTCATACTAATAATCAATTTATTATTAGCATCCACAAAATAATTGATGTGTCCAGCTATATTATGCATATTGATACTGTTGAAAGAGATTGGATTGTTAACAAAATATCTCCATTGTTTATTTATCTCGAGGCAACATTATTAATAAAATACAATTTCACTGGTAATTGGTATTTTTTAAGATTTTTTTTGTAACTTATAAATGTAATTACTTATGTACTCAAACATATAGGATTGAATAGATATTGAACCTACACATCAACATCTTGTTATTGAAGACAATACATCAAACAAAGACCAATAAAAGCTGATATAGTTGGTGTCCGATTGTCAGATAATCATCAGGTTATATTTTTAGAAATGAGTGGAGCTCCTACTGATTTTTTAAAAAATCATCCAATCAGTGATGCAAATAAAACACTCCAGGAACGAATGGACTCCTTAAATTCTGTTCTCTTAAATTTCCTTTGCTATGATGTTAGGTTTGTATGGAAAGTTCATTCTTTAAGTATTCAAGGAATAAGTGAGTATTATTTTTTGATTGCTGCTTAAATTAAAAGTAGATCACCATTCATATCTTTTTGTTTATTATGTGGTAAGGGGATCGCCACACATTAAGGTGATTATCCTTAAGAGGGAAAGATGACTATGTTGATGAAGAAATATTATCAGCAGTTTTTCCACTTAGCTGGGATTTCCACTTCTGATTTCATGAAATATTTAACATGATGGAATACATAATACTATCTGTCATGGAATATTCCAATGTCATAAAAGAGTTGATAAAGCACCCAGCAGATTCACAAGAATTTTCTATTCGATACTGTATCACTTATAAATAGATAACTTGGTCAACAGTTATTCATTAACAACTTTGGAATATTAGAAATTTTATTATAAAAAAAAAATAAACTGAGAATCTTTTCTCTTATTACATTTATACTAATTGCAAAATTGGTAACCTCCTCAATCACTGACTCAAGTAGAATAATAATATATTTATTTAATAATTTTTAAATTTTGATCATGACTCAGGGTATAGGAAGCATCTATTAATGTAAATGATTTCCCGCTCAAAGGAATTTACAAGAGTATTTAAAGTTTACTTGGTAAGATCCAATTCTTGGATATGGGTTTTCGTAATACTTGAGTTGATCCCATGCTAAAATTGAGATCGCCTCTATGAAAGAGTTTATATTTTTCGTAGCTAATCGCGAAACCACATATATTTTATTACATAAGTAAAAAATAACTATTTATTAACCATCTAAAGTCCACACTCTCTATAATGAACCTCTCTATAATGAGCACTAAGTAAAATCTCTCTATAACAAACTTCACTTTTGTCCCTGATTCAATGTTTTATAATTAATTTCTCTCTCTATAACGAACATCTTAGTAAACTCCCCCTATAACGAACAAAAGCAGAAAAATTACATATAGGGGCAAAGGGTTCATTATAGAGAGAGTGGACTGTAGTTGCTATTAAAAAAAGTGTATTTTTAAAAAAAAAATAGCGCCAGTTACAATGCAATCATTGCAACTCGATCTTTACTGAATTTTTGGAATTGTGATGTTAAACAAATTATTAATCCCTGAAATTCTTGGTAATACCAATATTCACTTTGTCTGGTTTTGTTGCAGTATGCCCCATTTTTATTTTTATTTTCAAAATTCATATATCCATTCATATTCATGTCACCAATTTATTTAATTATAGGAAATTTCAGATATATATATATATACAGTATTATATAATGGATAACAATTCATGATCAAAGGTAAAATGTTGATTTGATGAAGTCAATGAAAAGTTGAAAAGTAAATGATATATTAGACTGTATAACAAAAAACCAAGCCTGTGTATTAAAAACATTCAATAAAGAAATACTATATTAATTTTTTTATTTATTATAAACATTTTATTTTTATCAATTTGGAACTAAATTTCCTTCCCTCCGATATTAATATTTGTTTTTCAAATTTGCGTAACGATCTTCAAGCCAATAAAATTTAATTTTTGCGTGATATCTGGAGGGGAGATCGTCACATAATTTAGCCAATGAAATCAAATGTCCACTATGCTGACAACGACCAGATTTTTATTTATAGATTAATCGGCTGAATCTCAAAGAACATTTTCGTATTAGAAAGTGGTGTCCTTAGAAACAATTTTTTATATCAGAAAAATTTTATCAGCTATCAATAGCCGATTAACCGTTTTAGGGATAATATGTAATAATATAATACTAATACCTAGGAGTAAGTAAATAAATGGGGGACAACTTAAGGTTACACGCATAGATCTGGTGAACCTAAAGCTGTCACGTCACAATAAATGGAACACGAAACACGTCATATTATAACATAATAAATTTCAAAATTACCCGCAGTTAATACCAAAATCCTTGAAACCTTTAAACTTCAGCTTTATTTTTATATATTTTATATATGGCTACCTTTTCTACAACTCCAACTCTTAAAAAAAAGGTTCGGTTGAAAAAATTAGAAATGGCAAGAATTTATCATGTTACATGGGTCAAAATTATATTAATATTAAATATGTAAAATCTTGACATTAATAGAAACACATGAAACTGTTCCAGGAGCTAAAAAATCAAAAATGCAAGAAGCTTTGCAACAAATTTAAAAATTCAACCTGATCTCAGAGAAAAGTTGGTATATTTCTTCTTTTGAACATGATAAATATCTAGATGGACTTTAATTTATGATAAAAACAAAAAATTTTATAAAAAATGGATAGTTTTTATTCATGGATAAATGAGGTCTGTACTAGGAAAATCAAGATACCAGCTTCTTTTTTTTTCTTGACTTTTTACTCAACAATAATTTCTAACATAAGAATTTATAAATTGGTGAAAAAATTGAACCCTGTTTGCATAGTAGAAAAATGAGATACAAGGATTGGAATATTTCCTCTATATATTAAAAAAGATACGTGTAACCAAATTTATAAGAGTTGTCACCAAAAATAGATTTTTTGTCTGGTAGCTTGATTTTCCTAGTACAAACCCCAAGTTCTTTGAAGAAAAAAAGGTTATTTAGTGGCAAAAGATCTGCACTTTTCACATATTTTTAGAGTCCAATTATTCAAGTTCCAATCTTGCATCTATTCTAAAGGATATCTGTTCAAGCACTTTACTGGATCAACAGACCTACTGCAACTATTGTGGACATTTCTTCTTTCATTAGGCAAAAGATTAAATTGAATGGTGAATTTTATGGAATAGGATTAAGAGAGATTGATGAAGGATTGGGATTGGCTTTTTGGAAGGGAAAACAATACAGGAAAAAAATATGATAATAAAATGGTATGGGATGCTGATATCATTTGAGGTAAGTGTGTTAGGAAAATTGTAAAAAGATACTGATTTATGTAATTTCATTAGGGATTTTCAAAGAAAGTGCAATATCAAAAGTGGAAACAATATATATAATGCAAATAACTGCAGCTTCCTGCATTACTGGAATTTACTATGAATAGTGGTATAAATTCTGAGAATAAAGAAGGTAAGCTATTTTGCAAAATAAAGGTCAAGCTTTTATTTGAATTATTTATATGAAAGATCACCAAAAACATGGAGATAGCATGATAGATACATACATATTTATTTATTTAGTTCATTTTAGCATTTTTGTGAACAATTTTAGTATTTTCATTTATTTCTATGATTTGTGGTTTATTTTTAATAGAATTTATTGAATGAAAAGTTTATTGTTTATGATTCAAATATTTTTTTTATGAATAAGGATTATTACATGTTGTGATCAATCTTTATATTAAAATTAAAAAACCCACATGAAGTGCACAGTCATAGTAAATCACTTATTATTAATTTACAGTTAAATGTGACTTTACCATTAATATAGCTTTCTATATATTGGTTGCAATATTTTTCATCATCTTTGAGATAAAAAAAAATGTAATTGTTTTTCCTATATATTAATATTTTTTTTAATGGTTTATATACATATATATATATTAATTACCTCTTTATATATTCACCATTCACACTCTCCTTATTACAATTTCGTTATTGTTAAAAATTTTATTTGCAAACAACTACTACTAGAAACTAGAAATGAATGTATATATTATTTTATGCTTAAGTCATTTTCGCTCCAAAATTGACAATTCTCAGAAAATATAAAAGTATTAGTCTTGGGAACTCAACTTTGGTGGATCGGCTGCTTAAAACACTCTTATATGAATGCATATCATTTTTAATTTTAGAAGGCGTGACAGTTTTGGATTCACAAGATCTATATGTGTAAACCTGAGTTGCCCCCCAATTAATTTACTTACCCCTAGATAATACTAACCAAAATTCTGATTGGCCAATTCGAATTTCACGCACAAACGTAATTTAATATTGGTCATGCATCAACAGGATCGGGAAAACTTCATTGATTGTGACCGACCGTAAATACTATTAAAGTGTAACATAATTAAATTTAAATCCAAAAAAGACTGAAATATGCCACATCATTATTAAACAGAAAAAATGCACCAATCAACTTTCGATATTCATGTTAATATGATCGATCGATTAGGCACGCTCACATACAATAGAGTTAGTTCCCAGTCCTGTATCAATTATGCAGAATACATCCTGTTATGGTAAGAGTATTTCTTTTGAGTTAATATGTGCCAAATGACCTAGTTGTTTGTTTATTTTATTATCAGGTCTAGACACTGCAGGGCGTGGTATTGTGTCCCGATAATAGTAAATTTTTCGTAATGCAATTGCATTGTATGACATAACGTTGGCAAGTGTTTGAGATACTCAATTACCTATGAGACTGTTGTTTTCTAAAATACGTCCCAGTCAAACTTCTTCGTAGTACCGGGAAATCACTTCTCATAAACATTAATCACAAAAGTCTAAACGGAAACCTATTTGGATACAAAGGGTTTTTTGAATATATCTTCTCTTAGTGATAATTAATTATTCGTCACCTGCAGGTTATTATAAATATTTTGACAATAACTTTTTATTTACCCGTATTATGAAAGTATTGGATTAAAGTTCATGAAAATATCTAGTATTGCTGGTTTGAATTAGAACTCAAAAATCCTAATAGCTTCAAAAAGAAAATGTTTAATTTAAAGAATTAATTTTGTGTAATAAAATAATAATTGAAGGCTTTCGTAAAGCATGATTGGTTCCATATAAGTATTGTGATCACGTTACAACGATTAATGTTAATGTATCACCACCACTTAATATTAACCTTTTATGAAACATGTTTGCAAACAACTACTACTAGAAACTAGAAATGAATGTATATATTATTTTATGCTTAAGTCATTTTCGCTCCAAAATTGACAATTCTCAGAAAATATAAAAGTATTAGTCTTGGGAACTCAACTTTGGTGGATCGGCTGCTTAAAACACTCTTATATGAATGCATATCATTTTTAATTTTAGAAGGCGTGACAGTTTTGGATTCACAAGATCTATATGTGTAAACCTGAGTTGCCCCCCAATTAATTTACTTACCCCTAGATAATACTAACCAAAATTCTGATTGGCCAATTCGAATTTCACGCACAAACGTAATTTAATATTGGTCATGCATCAACAGGATCGGGAAAACTTCATTGATTGTGACCGACCGTAAATACTATTAAAGTGTAACATAATTAAATTTAAATCCAAAAAAGACTGAAATATGCCACATCATTATTAAACAGAAAAAATGCACCAATCAACTTTCGATATTCATGTTAATATGATCGATCGATTAGGCACGCTCACATACAATAGAGTTAGTTCCCAGTCCTGTATCAATTATGCAGAATACATCCTGTTATGGTAAGAGTATTTCTTTTGAGTTAATATGTGCCAAATGACCTAGTTGTTTGTTTATTTTATTATCAGGTCTAGACACTGCAGGGCGTGGTATTGTGTCCCGATAATAGTAAATTTTTCGTAATGCAATTGCATTGTATGACATAACGTTGGCAAGTGTTTGAGATACTCAATTACCTATGAGACTGTTGTTTTCTAAAATACGTCCCAGTCAAACTTCTTCGTAGTACCGGGAAATCACTTCTCATAAACATTAATCACAAAAGTCTAAACGGAAACCTATTTGGATACAAAGGGTTTTTTGAATATATCTTCTCTTAGTGATAATTAATTATTCGTCACCTGCAGGTTATTATAAATATTTTGACAATAACTTTTTATTTACCCGTATTATGAAAGTATTGGATTAAAGTTCATGAAAATATCTAGTATTGCTGGTTTGAATTAGAACTCAAAAATCCTAATAGCTTCAAAAAGAAAATGTTTAATTTAAAGAATTAATTTTGTGTAATAAAATAATAATTGAAGGCTTTCGTAAAGCATGATTGGTTCCATATAAGTATTGTGATCACGTTACAACGATTAATGTTAATGTATCACCACCACTTAATATTAACCTTTTATGAAACATGTACAACTTCAAAATTTAAAAAAATCTTAAGTACATTGTTTTCCTAATTCTAAATTTTCTTCCCTCTGCAATAATTTTTTCTTTCTTTCTTTTTCATTTTTATTAAAAAGGGATTTTTTTCGTAAAAATTTCCTTACTTTTTATTATTTTGCCCTTTATAAACCAATTAATTGGTTTCGGTGGTCTTTGGATTTTAATTAACATAGTGTATTTATATTCATTACATTCTTTTATGCTTCTTCATCTTCTACTCATTAATAAGCGTTTTTAATCCTTATCCCACCACATACCCTTCCTTTAAATTAACAATTTATCATTAAATTTCGTACTTTCCTTTTTTAAAAAAAAGTAATAAACCAATTTCCTTACCCTCTAAGCTAAATTCCTACTTCTTTTCCTTTTCAATAAATCACTTTCATTCTTTTCGCTTTTTAAATTCATAATTACATCATATCAACATTTACTTTTCTTATCAATATAATTTCATTTTTAATTTTAGCATTATTTTAGCAGTATTATACAAACATACACATATATAAATTAATTTTTATTTAACTAATTTTTTCATTAGACGATTGCCATTTTTTAAAAAATGTCAATTATGAAGAATAAAATATCAGTAACAACATGGGCTTCTGTCATAATAATAATAATAATAATGCTCAATATTTTGATGATGACGGGCGAGGCTTCAAGTAGTAATAAAGAAGATGCCTTTTTAATAGTAAGTGGTGGGCAGGACTCACCTGCTAGCATAAATGGTAGATATATATTATATAGACGACAAGATCCAGAAAAACCAGCCGAGAAGCCAGCTGAAAAACCAGCCGAGAAGCCAGCTGAAAAGCCAACTAAAAAACCAACTGAAAAACCAGCCGAGAAGCCAACTGAAAAACCAGCCGAGAAGCCAGCTGAAAAACCAGCCAAGAAGCCAGCCGAAAAACCAGCCAAGAAGCCAGCCGAAAAACCAGCAGAGAAGCCAGCTGAAAAACCAGCAGAGAAGCCAGCCGAAAAACCAGCAGAGAAGCCAGCCGAAAAACCAGCAGAGAAGCCGGCCGAAAAACCAGCAGAGAAGCCGGCCGAAAAACCAACTGAAAAGCCAGCCGAAAAACCAGCTGAAAAACCAGCCGAAAAACCAGCTGAAAAACCAACTGAAAAACCAACTGAAAAGCCAGCTGAAAAACCAACCGAAAAACCAGCTGAAAAACCAGCTGAAAAACCAATTGATGTTCCAAAAGCAAAACCGACTGGAAAACCAATTGATGTTCCAAAAATAGATGATCCAAAAACAATAACAACTGATGCTCCAAAAGTAAAACCAAAACCAACTGAAAAACCAATTGATGTTCCAACTGATGTTCCAAAGGTAAATGATCCAAAAACAAAACCAACTGATGCTCCAAAAGTAAAACCAAAACCAACTGAAGAACCAATTGATGTTCCAACTGATGCTCCAAAGATAAATGATCCAGATGATCCAAAAACAAAAACAACTGAAGAACCAGCTGAAAAACCAACTGAAAAACCAATTGATGTTCCAACTGATGTCCCAAAGGTAGATGATCCAAAAACAAAACCAACTGAAGAACCGGCTGAAAAACCAACTGAAAAACCAATTGATGTTCCAACTGATGTTCCAAAGGTAGATGATCCAAAAACAAAAACAACCGAAGAACCAGCTGAAAAACCAACTGATGTTACAAAAGTAAAACCAAAACCAACTGGAAAACCAACCGATGTTCCAGCAATTACTAATAACCCTCAAACCAGTGATGAAAAAGAGACCACCACTAAAACGACTATTAACATCGATACACCTACAGTTACCAATACTAACATTGATACACTCACAAATTCACCCGTGGATAGACCTACAGATACCAATACACCTACAAAGACCAATATCAACACAGGTACTAATGCTGATAAAACTTCAACAGCTGATCCAACAGTTACTCCAATAAATGACCCTAATAGTAATAATCCTGCAAAGAGCAATCCTGCAGAGTCTATAACAACGAGCGATAACGGATCAAGCAATACTGAAACCGCAACTGATCAATTTATTCCACCTACAACTTTACCAATCAAGGTGACAACTTTGTCTAAAAATGAAAATGAAGTGGCTACCACTACTACATTTGCACCAGATCTACCTAGGGTTATTGTTAGTGATAATAATGAATCACCGCCACGTAAGCATCATTTTTGATTTTTTTTAAATAGTGTAATCATTTATAAATACTTATTCATTTATATTATAAAATATTTTAAATAGCAAATAGTGTCTTCATAAAAATAAAATTACAACTTCCATGGGATAAAATAGTTGCAAATGATGTTGTACCAGTTCAAATTATGGATTTCTTGCCTAAAGATCTTGCAAAAGCAGGAGGAATTCCATCTGAAGAAATCAAGCCTATTTCATTAGAGGCTTCTGATGGTGGTGAAGTTTTGCTTAATATCGCTATCCCAGGAAATAAAGTTAATATTATTAATGATGTGATAAAAAATCCTACAAGTTCTTTTTATACAAATGCTACTACGCCAGAGTTAAATCATAGCGTAGATTCAACAAGTTTAGGTAAAATTTAATTATAAATTATTATAAATATTTATTTAAAGTGATTGTTTCTTCTTTTTATTTATTATATATTTATGTAATATTTATTTTTTATTTAATATAGTCAGTAGTGAGCCAGACAACAACAACAATAATCTAAATCCAACAGTTAATGGACCAATACTTCCCAATAGTACACAAGGTGATTCATCAGATTCATCAAATAAAGGTTTAGTAATAGGATTGGCAGTAACTGGCTCAGCTTTATTATATGCAGGATTGACAGCATTGGTTATAAGAGCATATAGACGAAGCAAATTAAGATCTTTGCAGCAACAAAATGATGCTAATTATAATTATGGAGCAGATCTTGGAACTGGAATTAATAATGTTAATGATATCGGTGATGGTGGCAACGGCGGTGTTGATATGAGTAACAATGAAATAGGATGGAATAATAGATATTAATATGTAAAAAACATAATAATAATAAAGGAAAATTATATATATATTTACATTTTTCCAAATTTAATTTTATTAATTTTATTATTTGTAAAAAATTAATTGGTTTTACTTTTTAATTTTGTATTTCTAGATAAATATATAGATTAATTATTTATAATTTAATATAAATTTTTTTTTTTTAATAATATAATTTTTTTTATAGTATTGGTATTTACTATTACTATTACTATCATTTATTAGCACCAATAAAAAAAAATCGAAACCTCGCTGCGTCAATCTCGCAGATTTTTTGGTTTTCTGAGAAGAGGAAAGTGAGCAAAGTCAAATTAATTTTTATTAATTCTTTTTTCCTATCGAGTTTATATATTTTACATAATTAAAATAATTAATAGAACCCTTACAAATGAATAGTGTGTCATTGTGACATATAAAATAACGTGTGATTATTCTTTCGTTTATATTTATGGGACTAATATAAAGGCGATACCATATTTATCATCTAAAATATTATTTTTGTTAGTTGCTAATTCGTTACAATCAGTTACAAAGGTACAAAGAAATAATAAAAATCATAATTTTACCTGTGCATGATAATATGGCAAGCTTCTCTGAAACATCATTTCACAAAAGAAAATTATATATTAAATTTTGATTTCATTTCTGTTTTTCTTAAGATAATAAAGTCTATGTTCAGAATCCTTGATAATAATTTCACCTGTTAATTATATACATATATACGTAGTAACAATAATTATAGAACTAAAAAGCGTAGAATAATTAATAAAAAAGAAAGATATAAAAATTTATGCAACATTCGAACCTTATTTTAATAATTGCCACAGGTTCAAGGACCACATTAAGGGCCGGTCCTACAGCCCCAAAAAATATGGGACCAAGACTGGACCGATCCAACTCTAATAAAATTTTCCTAGGAATCAGAAAACTAGATGATTGAACCTTTAAAATGTATAAATAACATTGTAATTTTCTCAACTTTATGCATCATCATCATTACCCATCCATCCCTACAAAAAGTTTAGATACTTATTTTTTACAAAATACTTTAAACATAAGTCAAAACATACTTGAATCAAAAAAGATGATTCACTAATTATTTGCAAAATATGTATGAATATACTTATTTTACAATTAAAACGTTCTTATTTTTTACAATAATAGGAATATAGATATCCTAATTATACACTTAAAATATACTCCTGAATTTTAATAATTCTTAAAACATACTTATTTTCTTGATTTTGTAATTTACTTTATATATCATTAAAGCATACTTGAATTTGAAATACAAATAATAAAATTATTCTTTTTGCATCCAAAGAATTGATCAGATAAATGAATGTATATGACTAAATAACCAATGATTTATTCGATTAATTACACAACAAGGTATAGCATCAAACAAAGTGATGAAAACCAGGGTATAAAATCCTACTATAAAATTCCGGGCATTCTGATAAAATTTTAGAATGCCCAATAAAATTTTAATACAAATTCTTCATTTGAATCATTCTTTTTAGTTTTATTTGAATTGTCCGTTCTATTAGTTCTATTAGTTCTGTTCGTTCCAACAGTTCTAATAGTTCTATTCGTTTTATTCGTTTTATTCGTTTTTATTCATTTTATTTGTTTATAAAATATTAATTCACAGCTTGATTCAGCAAATTCTATATTAATATTAATATTATTGTTAAGTATTTGTAAATTATAAATAAGGCCTATTGCCTTTTACAAGATAATATAAATTACAATAATTATATTTATAATTTATATTACTACTACTATAGTTACTAGTATAGTGCACGCCACAATAACCCATCAAATAAAAATTGACCAACTTTAAAACCTAAAAAGAAAATATTGTGTGCTTATCAAAAAATTAATTGAGATGATATTTGATAGCTTTTGACTAGTTCTACAATCTATCGTTGAGACAATTATAAAATAATTATTGGTTCAGGAGTTATAAGCTTTTGAAAATGATGTAATTTTTATATGTTATATATAAAATTTTCCAAATTTGAAACATGTAATTTTGGCCCACCTCAGGTCACACATAAAAATAGATTTTTTAATTCTGGTAATTGCATTGAATTTATGAATATAAAATAATCCCATTCAAATTTTTTGTTGGAAGTTTCTCTTGAAGAACCTTTGACTTGTTGTGCTAGACATATCTTAGCAACCCAAGATGATTTTAAAAACCAAAAACCCTTACTTCAAGAATTAATTGAAGAAAGAGGACATAAAGTCATCTTCTATCCAAAGTTTCACTGTGAGCTTAACTACATTGAAATGTATTTGGGGGCTGCTAAATGATATGTTAGACAACGTTTTAATTATACATGGAAAAAGTCCTCAAAAGAATGTCCCCAATGCTTTTGATTCTATATCACTGAAACAAAATTAGAAAGTATGTGATGAGAGCCTCAAGACTTAAGGATTGTTACAGAAAAGGATTAATAGTACTACAGGCCGAATATATTGTAAAAAAATATAAGTCACATAAAAGGATTCCAGACAATGTGATAGATGAAATAGATGAATTAAACTAATAATATTTTTATTTTTGATCGACATCTTTAATCATGCCATGTTACCTCAAATTTGTGAATTTTGAAACATTTTGCGCAGCATTTGATAAAAATTTTCTTTAGTTTAATAAAGGTTAGTGCAATTATAAAATAAGCAAGGTGGCTTGGGAAATAAAGATATTTAAAAACTTGTTTAATCTAAATGCACGGGCCAAGGTATTTTTTAAATTTACAAATTTGGGAAATTGATTTGTACTCTATTTAAAGATGTTTTGCAAGTATGTCTGTATACAAACAATCATATGATCGTGTAAAAAAATTTTTTTTAGCCAATTTTCTTTTAAAAAAAAAAGAGGGAAAGAATGGTTCATAAAAAATTTGTTTCTTTAATTAATTTATATCATCGAAATTTATTATATTATCATAGTGGAAGAAATTATGTTTCATTAGGTTTGAATTATTATTTTTTTTCGATAATAATAATATTTAATTATTATTTTTTTTTTTATATTAAATTTTTATCAATATAATTGATAGCAAAGGTAAATTATTATTTTTTTTTCATTTTAATTTTTCAATAAATTATTTATATAAATTATTTACATGTTAGGCTTCTAAGGATGATGCTATTGGTTTCATAGGACTAGGTCAAATGGTAAGATGAATAACAAATACTAAATCAATTAATCATATCAATATCAATATTAATTATTTTTTTTAGGGATTTAAAATGGCCAATAATTTATTTAGAAAATCAAAATATTCTTTAGTAATCTATGACGTAAACAATAAATCCATAGAAGAATTTGCTTCAATTAATCAAACATCTTTATCATCATCCAAATCAATAGTGAAAGCTTCATCACCTTCAGATGTTGCCAAGAAATCTAATGTAATCATAACAATGTTACCTTCTTCAGTTGAGGTCGAAAAGGTTTATTTGAATGATGGAGATGATGAAAGTTTAGTCAATTCAATTGATAAAAACAGTTTTTTGATTGATTCCAGTACTATTGATCAAAGTGTCAGTAAATATGTTGCTAAACAAATCATAAATAAAGGCGCCACTGCTGTTGATGCTCCTGTCTCAGGAGGTAATAATTAAATAATTGTATATAGATCATATAAATGTTTTATATATATGTATACGTTTTTTTCAAATATATAGGAACAGTTGGAGCAGAGGCTGCCACATTAACATTTATGGTTGGTGCATCTACATCAAAAGATTTTGAAAAGGCTAAATCGTACCTAAGCTTTATGGGTAAAAATGTGGTTCATTGTGGTGATATAGGAACAGGTCAAATTGCAAAGATGTGTAATAATATGTTGTTGGCAATATCAATGATCGGTACAGCCGAGGCTATGAATTTAGGTATAAGACTAGGAATGGATGCTAAACTTTTGGCAAGTATTATAAATACATCATCGGGTAGATGTTGGTCCAGTGATACTTACAATCCTTGTCCTGGTATTATGGAAAATGTTCCTTCAAGCAGAGATTATCAGGGTGGTTTTGGTAATAAATTGATGGCAAAAGATTTGAGACTTGCTGTTAATGCTGCTAATGATACTCGTTCCACCATTGTTCTAGGGGCTTTAGTTCAACAAATCTATAATCAGCTTTCTACAAATAAAGATTTTGAGAATAAAGATTTCAGCTCAATATACAAATGGTTAAATAACAAATAATTGGATTTTCAGTAGAATGTATTAAACCATTGGAATTATTAGTTGATTTATAGAAATATTCTAAATATACTTTGTCAAAAATTTGTATTTTTTGATAGATTCACACATCAATATTTTAAAAACCAATTAAAAGAAGTGGATAATAATATATTTGCGTGATATTAGTGTTTTAAATGTGATTTTTATATATCGTCACTTTTCACATCAGGTAAAAATACTAATCACTATCACCACTATTACCCATCCCATCATCACCACAACCAAAAATATTTGACATATAATAAATACACAGCTTGTTTTTTTTGTTTTTGATCCTTGCTCTTTTTTTTTTTTTGCGAATTTATTAAATTTTTTTTGTGCTTAAGGGTTAATATTCGGTTATATAATGAAATTTAATCTTATAAAAAATTTTCTATAAAAAAAAAAAATCAAATGATAAAGAAAAAAAGAAAATTCATAATAAAAAAAACAAGGTTATATACACGAATGTGATAAAAGGGGAAAAAAATTTATACTAAAAAATGGAAAAACGAATTCTGTGATTAATATAATATCGAAAAAATTAAAGGTCAATAAAAAATAATAATGAAAAAAAAAGATAAGCATAATGTATTAAGGAAAGGGGGGAAAAGTCCCCCATTAATTACATTATCATTAATGTTTGTTTTTTTTTTTTAAAGAAAACTTATTAACGAAAATCCCAAATAAATTTTCTTAATTTCTACGATTAAAAATTTTTTTGATGATGTATATATGTAAATGTATAAATGAGACTCAATTCCATAAACCCCCATGACTCAATACCATTATGAAAAATAATAATAATAAAAAAAAAATTCGAAATTAGTAAAATCTGTACACGATGAAAGAAAATTTATCGAATGTGATTTGACTCCATGTTGCTATAATTATTAATATTATTGGGTTTTTTATAATTAAAAAACTCAACTGAAGTTAAGCAGATCTTAAGGTGTCTATGATGTCTTGAAATGGAGCCACAATAACACCTTGTTTTGGGAATATTTCATCCATTAAAACATTCTGTACCAAGTCATTTCCTTCAAAACAACATTCTCTAACAACAGTCACACATAAATCTCTATCAGCAGCTGATAGACTTGTTGAAAGTATGACGTCTGCTGTAGATATTCCAGCTAAAATGATGTGTTTAATATTAAGCGACTCAAGGATCATTTGAAGATCGGTGTTATAAAAGGCATCTACACGACGTCTCTAAATTATTTTATTATAAAAATGAGTGTATAGGTATCATCATCATCATCATCAAATAAATTTTAGACATTAAAGAAAAACTTACTTGAATTACGATATCATGCTAATATATAAAATTTATTTATTTGAGAAAATAATGTTAATATTAATATCAGTGTTCCATTATGAATTCAAATCAAGTTTATAAAAAAATTTAAACCTCTCTTGGTTGTAGTCCATCAATAAATTCGGCTCCCTTGGTTCCTTCTACAAGCCTTCCCGAGTTTTTATAATTTTCAAAGTATCGATTATTGGGTGATACTTCAGGGTAATTTGGTCGAAACTATACAAAAAAAATTAATGTAATGTAATATAGCTTAGACGTATTAAGGAAAAACTCACGCACGCACGTATATGTAGTTTTATGTATTGTTATAAAAAAGCGCTTACGGAAAGGCCAATAGAGATACAATGTAGTTTCTTTTTTTGTTTTGCTGTGTGAACTGCATTAAAAAGGTTCTTAGATCTCGCTAAGAATTGATTGAGAACGTTTGTGGTATGAAACCTTTAAGTACAATAAATATAAGAAAAAATTATATTAATTGAATATATTGAATCACGTGTGTATATATATATTTGATAATAATAATAATTCTTACATTCCAATAACATCATTTTGATAATCACAAAATATAAAGCTATATCATAATAAATCAAAATTAGTAAGTCAGGATTAATTGATTGATTAAAGGAAACATAAATAATCAATAATATTGATAGCAACAAGAATATGATTTTTACGTACGCTGAATTATCAAGAAGGATTGTGGAGGTTAGGGTGGGAACAGGATAAATCCTAGAAGGAGTGTAGGGCCCAATAGGAGAGGGAGACGATGCCCCAAACGCAATAAACGAAGAGTTAGAAGCATTATTTAATGTTAAACCAGTTGCACCGTTTGTTCGACTTGATGTATTTAACGGTGATGGGGAATAATTTGAGTTGGGAGTCTAATAATCACCATCATTATCAAAGAAAAAATATGTTTATCAAGAAATGTGATGATTTAAAAAAAAAATTAAAAAAAAATTAGATAAATATCATAAATCACATAATGATAAAATTTCTTTTTAAAAAAAATAAAGGTTTTTTAAAAAAGAAAATTTTTTTATCACTTTTATTTTTAAAGGAGTTTTTTTAATATAAATTTTTTCTGATTCAGATAAAAATAAACTCACTAAATTCATGGTATTGTTGAAATTTGAATGCTCTGATGGTGTTAAAACGGGATTACCGGTTATCGATTGTGTTGGATTGACGGTTTGTAAAGATATTTCAGGGGTTGCTATTGGCTCTCCAGGACGGAATGGGTGACGATTTTTAAATTTTGAAATCCAACCATTTGAAGCTTGAAACTCACTACGTATTCCATACATCTGAGCAAATTCCAAAGCCTTTTCTTGAAGTTGTGCATCGCTAACTGGTCCATGTGTCATAGGAAGACTAGCTAACCATTGAGCCAGTTGATCTTCAATCTGTGGGAATTTGGGTGATTTCTGCGTCTTTTGTTTTGCATAGTTGGAATTTGGGTCGATTGCCAACCACTTTTCTCTCTGTTTTAAAATTTTTGTGATTGTACTTCTATCAAGTCCGTATTCTTTCGCAAGGTCTTCGTCTCGAAGTTTAAGGTTCTCTCGTTTCTTTATGCATATCTCTTGTTTGGTAAGTGCGGTTATAGGGACTCTTTTCTTCTTTTGCTTCGGCTCTTGGGGCATGTTTTTTTTTTTTAACGAATTATTAATATTAAAAATAAGTTTGTTTTTTCGCAAATGTCACCTTAATTTTTAAACAATGTTTCCTAAGTCACAATTTATATCTGTAAATCAAGTAGATCAAATTTCAATTAAAATACCTGTTATTTATCAAAAATTTTTTTTAAACTTTTCCTAAAACAAGAAAACAAACGAGGCTCCCACAAAATTAATAGATCATCATTATTTAAAAAAGTGATAATCGTGATAATTTGAAATTAATATAAAAGAGAAGTTGAAAATAGACAGACAATGATTACAAAGAAAAAAAAAGATATCAATCATATCTTAAAACAAAGAATTCATCAACCTTATTGTTTTTTTTTGGTGTGACATTTGAGAAATTAAAATGGCCTTATTTAATTTCAATTTTATCCCCTCTTATGTCATAAATAAAAGAATTATCACACCACAGTGATAATGCTTTAAAATAAAAAGAAATACATTTATTTATTATTTATTTATACAAACATAAATATAAATGAATCATTATTATAACGAATACTAATTATAATAATAGTACAATACAAAAAAAAATAATTAATTTATAATATATTCTTATTATAATTATAAAAAAATCAAATAAATAAAAGAAAAAAGAGAAGATTGAGAAAACTGATTGATTGAAAGAGGATATATATAATAAATAATTCAGAATTTTGGCATAGATCCTATCTATATAAATACATACACATGACTAATATTATTACTACTTTCCCATAAATATTTAGAAATGATCTATTACTGATTTTGTAATTTTCCAGCTTCATTTTTCATTGTTTTGGTCGATATGTAAAAAAAAATGAATCATTTCCTTCCTAACCAATATATATGTATTTTTTTTTCATTAAAAAAAAAATCTAGCCTCCATATTTTAATTTTGTAATTTAGGAAAGAATTCACGTGAGGATGGATAGTGTGTGTATAATATTATATATTGTTTCGTTCTTTTTAACTGCAAAGAATGTGCAAATCAAAAAAAAATCTTTTTTTTGAAAGCCTGTGTGTGTGCCCATACTGCACATATAATAAATTCACACACAGATAGAATTATGTCTTCCCATAAACAATATAACTTCATCATCGTCATCGTCGTCGTCGTCATCAACATTGCTACTACTATCCACATTATTACGATTGTTGATCTTGGTATTATTGTTGCCTCCATCATTATTGTTGACTATATCTCGATTCAATCCATTAGGAATATTAGATGATAATAACTGAGATTCTACAACAGCTAAATTAGCATCAACAACATCTTCATCCTCATCCTCGTCCTCATCCTCATCCTCCACTTCTTGTTGTTGTTTGAAAGCTAAATGATTTTTAATATCCATATTAATTTTATTATATTCAATATCATGTACCATATTATTAGTAGTAGTGGTAGGAATATTAGGAACATGATTGTTATCAACAATGTTGATATCTGACCCAAGTTCAGCTGATGGTATTTTGGTATTAAAAACATCATTAAAATAACATGGCTGGGAAACCATACAATCATCATATATATCAAAATTAATTTCAATTCATATTAATTAATTGAGATGATCATTTCTTATTAAAACATTATAATATATATTTTCACTAACCTCAGATTCTGCAAGTTCACATGAATTATCAAAAACATCATAAATACGTGCATCATATTTTTCAAAAAATTCATTTTGATGATCAATTGAAGTCATTACTTGATCTTTTTTACTTATCTCAACACTAACTGGTGATGATGGTGATAGTGGTGATAGTGGTGATGATGGCGGTGATACTTTAGTACTAAAAACTCCATTAAGATGAAATAATTGGGAAACCTGTTAATTTTTGAAAAAAAAAAATCATTAATATAAACTTAATAATTATAATTATATAATTATCATATAGTTAACCTCAGATTCGGTAATTTTGCATGCGTCCACAAAAATATCATATATACGCATATCAAACTCTTCAAAAGGTTCATCTTGACTCGGTGTCATCACTTGATCGTTATTGATAAAAACATAATTTTTCAATATATAAAATCCATTCATTTCAAAATCTTCTTTCAATGGTACACTAAGTGGAATTCCTTTTTCATGAGGAAACAATTTCTCGAGCAAATTCATGAATTTAGCATATTTTTCCCAAAAAATAGTTATCTTTGTTAAATCTCCTTTCACATCGGAATCTTTGGAAATATCATTGGTCATCGATGATAAATATTGGAGATTGGCAAGAATCCATTTGGTACCAATACGTAAAGATGGCAAACTTCTTTTAACAGGTGCTGGTAAGATTTGAACCGCAATATTCTCGCCCATATGATCATGATCATAATTTTCATTTGATTTTTCATTAGAAACTTCCTCGAGTTCAGAAACGCACAAGTCCAATAAAGTTTTAAGCGTATCCAGAACCAATAAAACTGCGTATTTCTCAATAAGCATCTTTTTAGATGCTCGAGAGTATGCCGTTGTAATTATTGGACCATTATTATGTCCATTCTCTCCTATTTTAAAATTTAAATTTTAATATGCAATAGAAATAGAAATAGGAATTTATCTATTGAATAAACACGAACCATTTATAATATAACGAATCACAAATAGTGCTGACATGTTTATTGCTGTAATTTTAAGGATTTGATCAGAATCCAAAATACGTGTAAGTATATACTCTTTTAATTGATTCAAAACATTCATCTTCAAATCGGGATACAATTCCAATCTAGTATATACGTATATAAATAGTTTTTAGTAATCATTTTTTACACAACATATATTATTATCATACTTACTGATCTCTCAAGTATAAAACACTATGCAACTTAATAAAATCATTAAAGAACGGATTAAGAATTTCGCTGATTTTTGGTTTGTTCAAGTAAGTGAATGAAGAGGCTGATTGACGTTGATTAGAGAAACGTCGTCTGCCACCACCAACTCCACCCCTTCCATTATCATAACCGTTGTATTCTTGATGATGATTACTTTCATTCGTTGAAATGTCAGATTGGTCATTGGTAGATTTCATTGCTTTGTTGAATAATAAACTAATATTATCTTTAGCGGTCATAAATGGGTGCTTAACAGCGAGACTTCGATAATAATGATAAACTGCTGAAAAATTATCAGATTCATAATTAGCAATAACTGCTAATTGATTATGAGGATTACCTATTGTTTGAAATAGATAAATAATTAATAAGATTCAAAAAGAAAACATTAAATATAATTAATTATATCAACCATACCACTTTCAGGTATCAAATATCTTGCATGAGTATAATAATCGCAAGCAGTCGACCAATTTTTACGAGTTCTATCATTTTGTAATTCCCGATAACGTGCTAATAATAATAATAATAATAATAATAATAATAATAATCAATACTTGTTTTTTGAAGAACCTATTGTTTTTCAAAAATCGACGACATATAAAAATTGCTTACCCAAATCACCAAGAAAAATCAAACTTTTATGACAGCTAATTATAGCTCGTTTTTTAATATCATCAGAGTATAATTGTGGTGATACTTCACTATAATCTAAAGCATAAATAAAATAATCAAGTCAATATTTTTTCCATATATATTATATATGTGAGTTTTCTTGAAAAACAAATAATTAATTCCGAGAATTACCTATGGTCAATCCGTATTTTTTGATAAGTGGATACAATTGCCTTAATTCAAAATGAATTGCAAGTCTTTGTATAAAAAAATAATAAAATCCTGTTGCTTCATATAAAAAAGACCGGAATGCAGTAGTAAGCCTTCGAGGAGGTAGTTTATTCTTTCCACCAGATGTGGTTTCCTAAAAAAATAAAAATAAAATAATTCAATAATATAAAAAAAAGATTTGGTTATTATAAGAATTGTTAATTTCCTGATACTAACTGCACGAAGTTTCTTTCTGAAATCCTCAATAGCCTTGTAATAAACATATTTCCACAAGTTTGCCTCGACTTCTCTAGATTGAGCAAATTCATAATCAAGGAAGATTATATTCACAAATGTGTCTCTTAACCTATATTATTATTATTATTATTATTATTATTATTATTATTATTACTACGAATAATTATTAAACGAAATTTAAAAGTGTCTATATATAAATATTTTGTTTACTTTGAACGTAAGGTTGCAATCTGTTTGTCAAAAGGAGATTTGTGTTTTGAAAGAGAACGAAGTTGAGTTTCTAATTCCACGGAAGATCTAATCAAGAATAAATTATACGAATCAATTCAATAAAAATAATTGCGATGTTTAAGAAATCTCGAAATAAATGAAAATTACTTGTGTAATTCGATGGCAGTTTGATGATCTGTTAAAGACATTGTAGTTAATCAAGTCGAATTAAGAAAAAAGGTAATTATATAATGTCATACGTAAACTTTTAATATTTTTTTTATTCCTTGTTGTTATGTGACAATCAAATACAAATGTGTCGCATAACAATTGTTGATGTATTACGTAGTATACGCAGTATTGATACAAATTTTACAAGAAAAAATAAATACAATATTTAAAATTTTGATTACTAATTAAAATGATTTGTAATAATAAAGAAAAAATTTTTTTCTATAAAATTCTTTATAAATATTGATCAGAAAAATAAATTTTTTTTTATTATTATTAAATACAATCGGGTTGGTTAGAAATTTACATCAACGCCGATCATTTTCTTCCTTTATTATTTGAGAGAGAATATTATTATCTAAACCTAGAACTTAGAATAGAATAAAATGGGTCGTCGCCCAGCACGTTGTTATAGATATTGTAAGAATAAACCTTATCCAAAAAGCAGATTTTGTCGTGGTGTTCCTGGTAAATGATAATAATTGTCAATATAGTTTTTTTTTGATTTAAAATTAATTTATAATTAATTGATTGATTTTTAAATAAAGATCCCAAAATTAGGATTTTTGATTTAGGAAGGAAAAAAGCCAATGTTGATGATTTTCCACTTTGCATTCATTTGGTATCTGATGAATATCAACAACTTTCAAGTGAAGCTTTAGAAGCAGGACGTATCTGTGCCAATAAATATATTACCAAGGTGGCAGGAAAAGATTCCTTCCACTTAAGGGTTCGTGTTCATCCATTCCACGTTATTCGTATCAATAAAATGTTGTCATGTGCTGGTGCTGATAGGTAATTGATTAAATATTACGCGAATATTCATCAAAGTAACAATAACAATAAATTGATCAATCATTATCTTTTTTTGTTAAAAAGATTGCAAACTGGTATGAGAGGAGCTTTTGGTAAACCAATTGGTACAGTTGCTCGTATTGATATTGGACAAATTATTTTTTCTGTTCGTACCAAAGATAATAACAGAGCTGTTGTAACTGAAGCTCTTCGACGTGCCAAGGTAATCAAGATCATAATATAGGCATCTATTTTGAAATATTTATTATATTCGTACATTTGTTTAATTTGAAAAATTTTTTTTTTAATAATTCCATTCTAAATAATGATAGTATAAATTCCCTGGTCGCCAAAAGATTATTTTATCCAAAAAATGGGGATTTACTAAATTATCAAGAGAAGAATATGCAGAAAAAAGGCAAGCTGGGCTTTTACAACCAGATGGTGCCTATGTTAAATATTTATCTCATCATGGACCCCTTGTCAAACATCTTGATCAAATTATCGCTCAATAACTTGGACACTATTGTAATAAGTTAATAGTAAATGTTAGAAAAATTAAATTTTTTAATTTTATTTATAAATTAAAATAATTATTATCATCATCATTATTTTCTAAATAATTGTAAATATAAATTAAGAAATTACAAAACTCTAACATTTTTAAAAAAATTTTATTAAAAACAAAATCGATTGAATTAATTTTCTTCGAAAAAAAAGAGTAATATAATGAATAATTGTGCTAGTGTGAAAATTATAATTAAAATTAAAAACCCATCCAAAGAAAAAGTTCATAAATAAATATTTTATTATTCTATATTATTATAATTCTAATCGTTTATAAATTACTTTTTGAAATATTATTAGTAATATATCAAATTCTATTACAATACATATATAAATGTTGTTAACTTCCGACATATAATGTCCATGATATTCCCATTAATTGCTCCTGACTTTCAACTACACAATTAATAACAGATACGGGATCTCCCTCTTTCAAAGGAGCAGCCAGACATTGATCCAGTTGGGAATATGGATGAATAGTAAGTGCATCCTAATTATTTAGAGCAAAAAAAAAATTGTTATTATTATCACTGATAAGATATTATTACGATTGTTAGCAATATACCTCATAATTTGAATCACTATAACACCATTCTACATTTGTAGCGTTAACCGAAGAACTCATAGATAATGTGTTATCTTTTTTGTTCCATGATAATCTATTTCATTAATTAAATGTTCATTAATATTTATAAAATATTACTATTATTTATTTATTCTACATACATAGTAAGTTCAGGTCCATAAACCACAAATGGGTTTTTGCAACCATCGTAATTTTGCTGGAGCATTCCAAAGGAAAACTTATTTTGTGTTGAGCCACCATTACAATCTATTACTTGTAATGGATTCGTAGAAGTGTCCAAACATCTCCAAAGGTATTCTAAATAAAGAATACATAATACAACTGAATATTTAATTAAGAGTATGTATCATTAAACACAAATGACTTACTATTTTGTATCGTGTTCGAGTCAAGATTTATTATGGCGGGTCTACCATGTACATGATGTTGACGTGCTGCCAAGGTTTCATTGATTATAACATTTAAAAATAGTAACAGTAATAGAATAGGACTTGAGCAAAAGATTTTTTGAAACATTTCATAAAAAATTATATTAAAAGAAGTATTATAATAATGAAGGTAAAAAACAACGAATAAGAATTTTTATTATAAATTAAATTTAGAAAAAACGTTAATTAAATTTTCTGTAAAAGAAATAAATTCGCAGATCATAATTGAAAATAAATCTATCATATAATAATAAAGAATTCAATTAATCTCTTCGTTCACGAAACAAAAGTATACACCACACACATGCATATGATTTAATACCTATTTTCTAATCATTTTTATTCGAAATTTACAAGTTTGTTTCATAATATCGGTTTACATGATTATGAAATACAATCGTCAATTGTATTGCTAAACTTCTAGACATGGATGGATTCATCCAGCAAAAAACCATTATATATACTACAATATACCACAAACGGATAAAATTAAAGCCTTTTAAGGGTTTAATGAATCGTAAAAATGTGACTACCTAGGCACTTTTTTTACATGCAATTTACAGCAAATTTTTTTGTAAAGAATTTATTTATTTATTTATTGACTAATTAAAATATAACTTTATCAAACATATGTATTGTCTCTCACAAATTCTAGTGACAATTGATCAGTCTCTTGAAAACTCATTATTATTTATAATATTATATCTACTTCAGTCATAATTTGAGTGTCTTCAGATTGTAAATTGTAAAATTTTTCAATATCTTCAATATCATATATTATGTTCATTGATATTATTATTATCATCATATCTTTATAATCGATTTTAATCAAATTATGTTTACCACTATTGATTGTTTTTACATCTTATCAAATCCATCTACAGGATGTGAAACACCAACTTTCAAAATTTTCACTTTCCAAACATCAAATCCTACATCTTATGCATCATTTCCAAATCTTGGAGTGATTGTGACATAAATTTGATTCATCTTCGGTTGATTTATCCAATTTCACGAAAATTAAATTTTCATAATAATAATAATAAGGTTATTTATTACATGGAAGTTAGCAATCAAAAATTAATCATTACCATAATAAGGTTTGTTCAGTGAATGCTAGAAAAATGTGTTGATTCTCTCAATTGCAACTGATATGTTAAAGTACAGCATAACAGCTTTATCATTTAGCTTCTTACCAAAGGGTTTGGATTATCAACCAATTGCAACAAACAGCATGATAAATTGTATTATTTGGAAGCTAGTCTATCAACTTATAGGCTCAAGTGTTGGTTACATACATGAACTCATCATAATATTGATTAAATGACGCAATTAAGGGTAGTAGAAATAATACTTGGATGCAAACTTAAATCTATTTTCGAATCAATTGGCTAATCTAGAACCCGAAATCTCCTCCTTTTGTTAAAAGTATTGTAGCTATTGATACTTTTGTTTTTTTTTATAATAGGAATTGTGTAACAAAATTGATCGACCCAAAATGACTGATCACAATAATAATAATCTCTAAATTTTTTAAAATCGTGTATTTTTTATTATCTTATTAAAAATATGCAAGGAACCACGGAGCTAAATGTTCATCGTGTAAATATGAAGATTGCTAAAGTTCGCTTTGCGCTTGCACATGATGCTAGTCATATATTGTTTGCCGCAGGTTCCTGGGATCAATTAGAAGTGAGTAGTAATATTATTATTTCATATTTTGTAGTTTTTTTTATATGTAACTTATTCTCTAATTCACATATTATAGAAAAATTTCTTAACATTTTGGAGTACAGAAAAATATCATATTGGATTGCCTGATATGACTAGTCACTATGCAAGCAGGATGGTTGGAAAAATTGTACATAAAGGGGAGGTGACAGACATAAAGTTCTTGAATGAAAATATTCTTTTGTCAACTTCCTCACATGGACATTTAAATGTTTATAAATATACAATGGTAAAGTATCAATAAAAATGTTTAAAAAATTTTTTTTCCTTTTCACAAGAAAATTGATATAAATGTGTATTTTATTTTGACAGAAATCAAACGAGTCAGAACCTGGTGTAACTTCAGATGTTTATATTGAATATGAATTGGAAGAATTAATGAATAAACAATTACATAGCTTTCCAAATAATATCAATGCAGAAGCAACAGCAATTGCAGTTCAACCTAATGAGCTATATGACCCAGAAATTTTAACTGCAGGCGAGGATGGTAAACTTGTGTTTCTTAGACTTGGGAACCCAAATGATTCTCAGATCATACGTAAATAGATATACAAATATTTGTTTTTTTACAATAAAAATTGTGAATTCATTTATTTTTTCATAACAAAATCAAATCCTTTCTCACAATTGATTTATGTAGAAGTTGGCTCTTTTACAATCAAGGCAACAATATGGCCAAGTTCAGATCAAATTGTAAATAATTGGATTTTTTGATATTTGTTAAGAAATAAATTACTAAAATTTAATCTACTATTGTTTTTATTATATAGATTACTGCATCTAGTTCTGGTATATTAAAAATTTTTGACAAAAGAAACATACGAAAACCAACATTTAAATTTTATGAGTAAGGATTAAAGGGATATTTTCCTTAAATAAATATCTTTACATTCAAATCATAATCAGATTATCAAAAAAAAATATTCTTTTCAACTATAACCTAGTTCAGCTCATCCAAGAGATCCAGTTAATTGTTTAGCTGCTACTTCCTCTCATGTAATTATTTATATTTTAAAAAATCTTTTGATGAAGGCTAATAATAATAATAACAATAATTTTCTGAAAAGATTTATCAAGTGGCTTCAGGAAGTTCTGATGGATTTGTCACAATATGGGATGCAAGGAATTTGACAGTGCCATGGAAACAATTCAAACCAGATAGGAAAACAAAGAATGGTATAGCTTCATATTAATATGATAAAGATTATAATTCATTTATAATAACAACATGCATACACACATGTCTTTATTTTTTCCAATAGTATGGGAATTAATTTTTGATCCATATGATTCTGGTAAAATCATAAGTTGCTCTGAAGGTACAAATATTATTCTTATTTAATTCAAAATACAAAATTATGATAATTATGATAATTGTAAATATGTATATCTTTTTGGTTTTTGAATTAGATGGATTCATTGCCACAACAGATTTAAAAGACACATCATTGACTGAGAAACTAACAACTCAAAATTTTTCAATAAATTCAATTGATTGTCATCAGTATGCTAGAATTTTGGTTGGTGGAGGTGATAGTGCATATATATTCACAGGAGAATTGAACCTATGAGAGATGGAATTAGAAAGAAATTATTTTATTTTATAAATAATAATATTATTAGGTTAAAAAATTAGATTAAAAAATTGTTTTTTTGGAATCTCAATAGTAATTTGTGTAATTTAAGATTAATTTGTGGCTTGCCAATTAATGATATCTACAATGTGACAAAATAAAAATATCACATAGATAATAGAGAAAAACCTGAATTTAAATTTATCTCTCAACTACAAAAGCTTGTTATGCATCTATGTGAATTTGCCAATCAAAAGGAATTTCGCACCTATACATAGATAGACCAGGACTGATAAAGATTTTTTTAGTGCTGTTGTTAAAGTATACTGTTCTTTTTGTATTGTTATTAGAAATTTTTTTTGTGCAAATGTCTTGATTAGTCATTTTCGGTATTAGTATTTAGTATTGGTATTATATAGTATAAAATTCAGTGTGTGGATTGTGTTGTGTTAACCAATTTTGGAAATCATACACACGGTGAGATTTTAACAAATAATTATCAAATTTGGTTAGCATTGCACATTGCCAATTCTTCAATTATGGAATTTTAAACACCAACACCATAGATAAATTAATATTCAGGGAGAAGGAATGCAAAAATTTAACTACCTTAAAAGCAGAGATTGGTACTGCGCAAAAATTCTTTAATATTAACCATGAAAATTAATATTAATATTAATTGGTTAATTTTAGGAATGGTCCTATGAAAACTGAAATCTGCAAAAAGAAAGGGTCTGCTTTACTACATAGTGGTTGTATCTGTTGATTATTCAGGTGTTTGAGTATTTGGTCAATCAATAAAGCTCAACATCCAGATAATTGGTCAGTCAATAAAAACCCAACACCTGGATAATTGGTCATTCACCAAATATCCACTGAATGTCCATTGAATATTCATTGATTTATAATAATTATTTATTCCTCAGGATTCAATTTTATTCATTTGGCTGTCATTGTGTTTCAGCTTCACTAAATACAGTCAAACCTTGTCACAGCAGATGAGTGAAGATTTATTTAAAACCCATTGTGGCAAGATTTACTGATCTTGCCACAATGGACTTTTATGTTTTTATATTTTAATGTGAATGTGAAGCAAAAATTTTAAAAATACATTATAATTATAGTCTGCTGTGACAAGGTTTGGCTGTAGATGCTCATTTGGAGTAGAAGTTACTGCAATGCATAAATATTCTTTAAATAATAATGAGACAGTTGGTATTCATATTACTTGATATGTTATTATAATAGAAAGAATGTTGGTGATAGTGTAATAAAATAGTAATTCTTTCAATTACATGGATAAAAATTTTTATTCTTTATATTTCTGTACCACCAATTATTCAGTGAAAATTTTCAACACCCAATTAATTAATCAATGAAAAATTTTCAGCACCCGACTAACCAGATAATTGGTGAATAATTGGTGAATATCATTTGGCAAATACAACCACTAGTACTACAATTAATTGGATTTGCTTAGTAATAAATCATATATGGGGAACATAATCCAATAAAGTGAACAATTTGAGGGCTTTTCAACAGAAACAGACCATGTTGTGAAAAAAGTAATTTTGAGTTAATATTATTGCTATATGTAAATTCTCATGTAGAACATTTTTTGCTTAGAAACTATATCCACTTTACTTAATAAAATTTTGGGTTATATTTCCACTAAAGTTTTAAAAACAATAGTAAATTACTTAATGCAGATATTTTTTTTAATAAATGCAAACCTGATCTTAGCATTACAAATTTGAGTAATATTATTAAATAATCATAATTATGTATATTGTATTAATTTTTTAATAATTATTGTAAGGTGGTGAAGGATGTGTATAACATTTTCTAATATCAGTCCTTGATGGACCTCTGCCTGGAATTTTATTGAAATGGCTTGAAAATTCAGTGCTAATTTTTTTGATGAGTTCAACATTGCTTTTTATACAAGTCCTTACTCTAAACATAGTTTCTATGAATCTTTGCAATTCTATTTTTTGATATACTTTTTTTTATATGGAATCTCTAGATCACAAATTTCTCTGACTCTACCAAATGGATTTGATGGAAAATCAGCAATATATACCTTGATACTTTTACCTAGTTATTTTATGGTAAATCAATATATGATATAGCAAAATTTATCATATAATCAATTAAAAAGATAAACTTCAACTCACAACAACTTTGCAATAGAATATCTTAATACCAGAAATTTGCTTATGATCAGGTAAATAACTGCTTTATTTTCGACCACTACAATACATTTCTTTGTCTATTTCAAGGAAGTTAGATAGCTGCTTTCTGCTTTTGCTGATTCCTAGAAAGCTTTCTAATCAGATGATCTAAACCATACTACATATTAAATATATAAAGAAACTTCAAGTAAAAAAATGGTTTTGAAAATTCAAAGTACTCTGTATGACAACAACAATTGAAGATCTGAAAAATGCTATGGTGCCAATCATCTAAAGACATCAAAAATTTTGGATAAACTTTAAAATGTATAAGCTCAATGACCATGCAAGATAAAAAAAAAACTCTATAGTTTTATTCTATAAGACATAAGGAAAGATGCAATAAGTTTTTTTAAATTTTATTAAAATGAAGAGAGTTATGATGGTTTAAAGTTTGTCATTTTTACTATTAAAAAAAAAATTTCACCACTGATCATTACTCTATTTAAAGAATATTTTCACAATATAAAGAAGTGTCACGTGATAGTTGTGACTTGTGAAATTCCACTAAAACAGATTCGGGAACTCTTCTATGAGAGAGATACTTTTTAACTGCAAAAATAGCAGTTTTACCAGAAAGCCCCATCTTGCAAATTTACGAATTTTACAGAGAGAAATAGGATTAAGAGCCAATGACACAGTTTGTTGTAAACCTTCCCAAGATTCTAATTCTGTAGTTAAAGGTAAATCTCTCCAGTCATCATCAGATTCAATGTATTGATAGATCAACTCTTCGATTTCTAATCCAGGTTCATTTACATCTAATTCATTCAAAATGTTTGTGTCAATCTGAGATTCATTTTCAAACACCTCCTTACCAATATATTCATCTGTAATGGGTTTAATAGTTTCTTTCATTTTTTTACTTTCATGAGCTTTTTGTAAATGTTGATCTCTTTTATTCTGTTTAAGCATTTTAACAAAAAAAAAAAAGAAATAGATCTGAATTAAAAAATTGTTAATGATTTTCATATGGTGCGCGAAGCCTATAACCACCATTTTTGCACGTGATTTTTGAAAGAATAGAAGTCCGTTTCTGTTGATCCTT
>CAUDNR010000485.1:2243-30180 GCA_958430865.1 Entrophospora sp. SA101
AGTATTTTAAACTGTATAAAAAAAATTGAAATCAATTGTGAAAATCCATTCCTTATATAGGACGTTCCCTCCTGTTTATTAATGCAGCTTCAGTAGAACGACTGTGGAGTAGCATGGGATTTTTTCATTCAAAAAATCAAAATAGATTGGAGGTAAAAATATAGTTTTATTTACATTAATATAGTAAATTATTTTCTTTTTAAAATTTGACTATTTCTTTTACTATATGTAGTTCACTAGAGTCTTAGAAATGGCAAAATTGAAGGCTGGCATTACATATAATCGACTTCTTCAACAAGAACTTTCTTTATCAAATAAAGAAATAAATTTAGAAGAACAGAATAGCATTGAAAGAGAAATGATATTGGAAGCCGAATCTTCAAATGTAAATACTAACTTAAATGAAGAAAGTTATTTGGGTGAACAAAATGATGAACAGGATAATAATAGTTTAGAAGAAGATGTAATTGCACAGTTTAATAATAATTTGGGTGAGTGGATAGAAATTCTTCAAGAAGAAGAAAATGAATCTCTAAATGAGCTTATAAACATTGAAGATGATGAATTTTATAACTTAGATGTTCAAAGTATTGATCATCCAGCAACAAGCTCCGATGGGAAATGGAAATTGGAAGTTATATTAAAAAACGATATACATTGTCCTTTTTAATTTTCAATTTATGAATTTTTTTTTTGACGATATATATATATATATATATATATATAATGTGTATTACATTTATCAACCAATAAAAATTGTCATAAATCACATGATATGTTCGTACAATGTACTAAAAAATTTTAAGCTCGTACGTACTTGTACGATACGTGTACGTGTACGAGTACGAATCCCAACCCTGTTGATAATTATACATGTCATCAAAATTAAAAGTTGTGTGACGCAATTAGTTTAGTGTGAGACGCATTGATGCAGATGTAGGACACAGATGCAATTCGTGACGCAAGACTCAATTCGTGATGCAAAACGTAATTCGTGAGTGATATAAATTATCTGAAAGTGATGTTCAAATCTTGCAAAAATGATAAAAATTACATTATTTATTTATTTATTTGCAATAATTCTATATATTTTATGGAATTAATTTAAAGTATAAACCTTTTTTTTTGAGTTATCCACAATTTTTTAATTCACAACTTTAAAAGGTTATGGTCTAGTATGAATGTAATTGAAAAACTTTTGTGTGTATTATATTCATTATATAAAATATTCATAAGTAAATTAATATTTTTATTATATGAAGTTTGTGCAATTCACAAAAATTTCAAACATGATAAAAAAAAATACTATCATTTTTATTTTTATTTTTTTTTTTTGCTAAAGTGAGGCCTTGAAATCACGTTTATTTATTTAAAATTTAATGCATTATTAAAAATTTACAAATTTTTACACGTAATCCTACCCCAATTAACCTATTGTTAATTTAAAGCTAACCTGCCACCTTTAAAAAAAAAAATTAATTAGACATATTTGAATAAATTTATCTAAAAAATTCTACAAAAGATAGCATGCTAAAGGCAAAAATTTTCCCACTTAGCACCAAAAATTATGAAATTCTGACACCACTCTTCCCATTTGTCAGAATGTATAGCATTCTGAGAATTGGATGAAGTGGCTTGAGAACATTTTTCTGTGTAATTTTTCTTTTTTTTAACTGTTATCCCAATTGAATGTTCCCATTCAATGATTTCCTCACACCTAGGCTTCCAAATTTTTTCAAAGAAAGCTTCCTGGACTATATTTAACAAATCCAGAGCTGCTTTCCTCCCCTTGGATTTTGAGTTTATGATACACTGTGTAATTTTTCTTTTTTTTAACTGTTATCCCAATTGAATGTTCCCATTCAATGATTTCCTCACACCTAGGCTTCCAAATTTTTTCAAAGAAAGCTTCCTGGACTATATTTAACAAATCCAGAGCTGCTTTCCTCCCCTTGGATTTTGAGTTTATGATACATGTAAAACTATGTATTATGCTTCTTGAAATTAAGCCTCTTGTGAAATTTTTCATAAAAAGTATACAAGATGTAGGGTTGTTGAAATAAGGAAATATTTCACACATTATTGTTTGTCTATCTATATGATTGATATTATTATTGTTATGGTTATGGTTATTATCCAAAAGTGATTGAATGAATTCAATTATTTTTTTGTTAATTGTTTTAACTGCATCTTTTGAATTCTTGCAGTACCATAAATGATCATAATCTTCTGGAGCTAAATTACACCTAGGACAATTTGTAAAATTCCCATATAAATCAGATCTACATTTCTTTAAAATTTCTAATACTGGTAGTTCATTATGTAATAGTTTGATTTTGAAGGCTTTCCATCTACTGTCTTTGAAAGATGTAGAGGAAGGGAAACTGGTTCTTAAAGATAACCATGTGCACCTCCACTCTATTTTTTGTATTTCTTCCTCAGTGAAAAATGGTTGAAACCGATTTAGAGATATCCAAGAATTTAATCGCTTTGCTTTGCATATTTGTTTGATGAAATTTCTACAATGGTAATCTATTAGAAACTCCTTCCAATATAATGTAACATATTTTTTAGTTATGTTATTGATATTTATTTTTGTGATTTGATTATTGCTACATCCCAATTTGGCTAGTGAGTCAGCTGTGTCATTGAGAGGATATTTATTGGAGTGAGCTTTAACTTTTGTTAAATTTACTATTAAATTATATTTTTCCATTGTTGAATAAATGATTTCCCATAAAGAAAAATTATTAATTTTAAGGTAGGATCTAATGGTTTTTGATTTTTGTTTCCAATTGTTAAAACCATCAATAGTAGCTTGTGAATCTAAGTATATATTTATAATACTATTTGCTGGACATGTTAGAATTGCTGTAAGTAGAGAAAAGATTTCTGCACGTGTTGATGATGGCCATTGTGACAGCGCACCTGAAAAAGAGTTAGTAATTTTTTTATTCTTATCAACTTGGATCCAACCATAACCTAATTTAATATCAGGAGAGCTAGGATTTTTTAGGGATCCATCAGTCCAAAATTCTAATTGATTAATGCAATTATTTATCATGTGAATATTGAATAATTGTAATGATATTGGTTCATTTATAATATTCTTTATCCATGTTAGTCTGTTATCTTCAATATATATTGTTGGACATATTGGAATAATAATAATATTATTATTATTGAATTTATCAAAGTTGTATTCTAAAGCCTTTATGATTTCGCATCTAGGAAATGTTATGGTGATGATATTGGATCCAGAAGAAATACATTTCTTGGCTGGTATGACAATACATTCTTTCTGTGGTTTATTGTATAAACAACCAATTCTATTTGGATTATTTATAAGGTTGTTTAGTTCACATCCTTTACATTGACTTAGTTGAAAACTATCATGATTGTTTTCTAATATGTTGGTATTTGATTTCCAATGAGTGATGATAAGTTGATTGTTGTTTTTTGGTGAAGCTAGTTCATATGTCTTACCAAAAGTTATTTCTTCAAATTGGTAGGTTGCAATGAAAGGCCTGATTCTAGAGTCTTTTGGAAAATTAAGTGAATATTGTATAGGGAATGAGTTGCATCTAGGTAGTTTCCATTGATCTAGAACTTCACGAGATGAGTGATGTAGGATAGATTCTTCTAATGATGAAAACCATTTTGGTTTTCGACCACGTATATTAATTTTTAAACGTAAGACTGCTTGTTTCCAAGAAAGTAAATGTGTACCTTCACAACAGAGGATTTGATCAAGATATAATACTTGTTTTTTAGCCAGTGCATTTACAAATGATGTATATTTTTCAGCAAAAATATCTTGTAGTAAAATTTGTCCACCTTTAATTATGAAAGACTCAGAATCATATGTTGTTCTAAGTGAGAATTTGAAAAATTTTGCTATGCATAAGATGCCAGCCATAAGATTATTTTTAAATAAACGAAGATGAGAAACTGAATAATTCCAAGACTCCAATGGACTTTTAGGCAAACACAAATTGAGTTGTAATTGATGTAATTTGATTTTAGAAATTTTACCCATAATTCCATTGTCATTTAGGCGAACACACAGGTTGGTTATGTGATGTTGTACTTGACAATCCCATAAATCACAAAGATTATATATTGTATGTGTATTAGTAACTGCATTAGGAACAGTAGATGCAAGGCCAACCTTTTGTTTGAATAATTTTCTACATTTTGCTCCTAAAATTTTACATTCATTTTCAGACAGCAATGTAAGTTGTAGACGATATTCTAATCTAGGAATCATTACACAATTGAAAATATATAAGATTTGTTTATCAGTAAGGTGTTTATGTTTCATAATTGATTCCATATTGATAATTTCATCATGCACAGAATTTTTAACATGTCTAGTTGACCCTTTTGCATTAACCCATACACCTAGAAATCTAATAGATGTGTTGATTGGCTTTGCAAAAACCTCTGTACAATCTTTTCCAAAAATAATGGAAGTTGAAGGAATTGGTGTAGGTGAATTTATAACTAAAAGTTCTGATTTCTTTTTATTTACTTTAATGCCATTTAGATCATAGAATGAATCTGCAATTTCTAGAATTAGTTCCATATTATCTTTGGATGGTGCAAACCAAGTTGTGTCATCCATATATGCAAGACTTGATATTGTTTCAGAAAGTTTGGTGGTTTCATTATATCGAAGGTCTTGTTTCCATTCAACTTCTATTTGATATCCAAGTGATTTTTGATTTTGAATCTCGCAGAGTAAAGGATCATAGTATATACACCACATGAGAGGTGAAATTACTTCACCTTGATCAATGCCATTGTTGATAGTGTATTGATCAGTGAGTCCAAATTCTGTAACAACTCTATTTACTCTTTTGTTAAAAATGTTATGGATGAATTTGCAGAATGAATTAGGTAGTGCAATTCTTTTAAGAGCAAGTTGTAACATATCTCTATTAACCAGATCATATGCTTTGCTCATATCTTGAAATAAAACCCACATTTCTTTATTGTTCTCACGAGCATCTTCCATCAACATATTGAGAATATGTATTGGCTCATGTGTGGATTTTCCAGGAAGTCCTGCAAAGTTACATCCTTTTAAAATATTATGCTTCATTACTATTTCTGATATTCTATTATTTATAATTTTCACTAATGCTTTTCTTGGTGTCTCCAGTAATGTAATTGGTCGTGTATTATTCAATTGTAATTCCCAATCCAGTGGTTTTGGTATTGGATAAACAGTTGCCTCTCTCCATGCATCTGGTATGTCATTGATGGTAATACATTGATTTATTATTTTCAGAAGAAATTGTTGAGTTGTTTTTCCTATGTGCTTGAGCATTTCATTTGTAATGCCTGAAGGCCCACTTGCTTTTCCATTTGGGAGTGTATTTATAATAGAATACCATTCAACTAATGTTAAAGGGTTCATTAAATTTGAATACCATATGGGATCAATTTGTTTGATTGATTTATATTGATTAAACCATGGAGATGGTAATGTATTAGGTGTAGTATGATTATTATTTGAAATACTGCTAAAATGATTTTTAGTTGCTTTTTTAACATCATCAGGTAAGAGGAGAATTTCATCTTCACCATCTTTGTTAATTACGCAACGATTAATTCTAATAGATTGTTTTTCACGTTCTAAAATACTGTTAATCATGACTTTTTGATTTGATGTATAATGTTCACATCTTTTTTTCGTGAAAAATTTAATTTGCTTTTCAATTTCAATCTTGTCTTCTATTTTCTTCTGTGATTTAATGGTGTTGAAGATAGATATTAAATATTTATATGTTTGTTCATATACATTATCATATAAAGTATCAGGTAGGTTTTCTAAAGGTATTTCAAGGTTTTGAGTAATCTTGGTAATGTTCTTTTTTATATCATTCCACATGGTATTGCACTGATTTATATTTACAAGATTTTTGATTTGAAGAAATTGTTGAAGTAAACGACCAAATGATTTAAGGGATTTATGTAATATCAAAGTATCTTTGGATCTTTTATTACTATCTTTCCTGCTAATTTTATCAAATGGTATTTCTTTGTCAGCAGTTTGGATAATTATTTGCTGTAGTATGGTCCATGATCTATTTAACCAAGAACATGTAGGTTGAAAATTATTTATACACTGGTTATAATCCCAATGTCTTTCTAAATTCTTATCAGTAAGTGATGCAAAATTTTGCCATTTTTCATTTGTCATTTTCTCAAATTTATAAATTTTCTTTTTGTTGTCTAATTTACGTTCATTATTATCGGAACGATGTTTGTAGAAATTAGAAGTTATTAAATCACACCATATTAATTTATGGTCTGTTGAAAAAATTGATGTATAATCAACAGTTTTTGTGCGAGCAAGATCATGAGCAAAATTATGCAAAATCCAAATTTGATCTATACGTGATTTTGAGTTATTATTAGACCATGTGTATTGAGGTGAGTTTGGATTTGTGATTTTAAGACTGTCTATAAAATTTAAAGTTTGTAATGTTGAAATCAGATTATATGTGTAAGGTATAGTATGATTATTAATCTGCAAATTATGAAAAATTTCAGGGTCTGCATTGAAGTCACCCATTACAATTGTAAAAAAATTTTTGTTTAATGCCTCTTGACAATATTTAATTACTTGTTTTGAAGTTGTAATTCTTTCTTGTTTTTTGTTGGTATTAGAATTGATATAAACCTGAATAATTCGTAATTTTTTCTTTCCTTTAAAATATAAGTCAGCATATATTATGCGTCCTTGATATTTTTCAATTTTTACTATATGTCTAGCTAATGATTTTGAAATAAGAAGACCTACACCAGCTGAGTTAGGCTGGTCAGGGTGTGAGCTCCAAAAAGATTGAAATGTATTACATTTTCTCATACAATGTTTAGAGTTGTTACGGTTGAGTTTGGTTTCAGATATACCAATTATGTCCATTTGGTTATCTTTGCATAGTGTTTTGACTATAGTTTGTAGATGTGAGTCATTTATTCCTCGGATTTTTTGTGTTCCAATTCGAATAAGTTGTGATGTAAATATAGGAACATTATTTGTATGTGGGTTTGAAATATTATTCATTGAATTTTCGTTATTATCATTATTAATATTAAATTGATTATTGTTTTTGTTGTTTATATTCATTATTAAATTATTTTAGATTTACGAGATGGTATAACCAATTGTTTAAAAACTTACATCATCCTCATCATTATTAGATTTATTAATGAATTTGGATGAAATATTGCCAATCATATTTTTGATGTCAGCCATGTCTTGAGAAAGATTTTTTGCATTTTTATTTAGTTCTTCCTGTTGTTTAACAATTAATTGACTTTCATCAGTGTTTTTGTTAATTTTGGTTGTTGAAGCTTGGCTTTCTTCAGATGAAGATGTAAATGATTCTCTAGATCTCTTGTGAGAATTAGAAATTCCAGGTTTGTATGTGGGTTTTTTCAAGATGGGAGTGCATACAGTTATATAAGGATCTGTATTTCCTTGTTTAGGTTTAGTACTGTCTTTATCCTCAAGTACTTTAATTCTGATATTGATTTCCTGAATATTCTGAGTAAGATGATTCAGTTTGGTTGATATATCTTCAACTTTTTCCATAAGTTTTTTTAAAACATCTTCTGTTTTGTTACCTATTTTTTCAGCATGAATGGAATCATCAAGAGATGTCCTAATACTGTTTTTTACAACATCTGCAAATGATAATCCTTTTGATTTATTTGCAGGTGGGTGTGTTTGTGGTTTACGATGTTGAGCAGGTTTATATTTGTTGTACAAAGGTTGCAATTTGGATATATTGATTTTTTTTTGTTTTGCCCGTTGAATTTCCTGACAACCTGTAATAGTGTGATCAGGATGTCCACATTTTCTACAGAGTGCAGTATCTTCTGATGCCCAAAATAATTCAGTATTATTGAGAGTATACCAATTAATTTGTGCATCATGTGCTGCTTCATCAGAATCAAAGAAAAACCATCCATATCTGCAGTTGACATATGATTTGCGTGTTTTAGGTATGAAAATTGCCTTTGCTTTTGTTGCATTGATTATTTCAACAAGATCTCTTGCTGTAGTTCCAAAAGGGAGGTGACCAAGTTTGAGGGCATGTAAATGTCTTTTTTCATATTGTTTTTCATTCATGCTTAATGGTTCTACTCTAACCATATCTTTTAGAATAAAGACTGCCCATGTTTCATTATGAAATGGTAAAATATCTTCCTTTTTTTCAAAATAAATTATGGCTTCTTGCCATAAGTCTTTGGTTTGCATAGAGAATTTAATAATTTTTCCATATTTTTCAAAAGTAGCATGTACTAAAGTTGAACTTGTATTAAGTGGAATATTCTTAACTCTTATTGAATTTTCTTTATTAATGTTTCCAACTGGTGCAAGTTCTTTAGAGAAACGGATACCTTCATAATCAGGTAAGTCTGTGACAACAAGGTTATTAAGATCCTCTTCATTATCGAAGTTAGCAACAAATTTCCTTTGTTTGCCAAATCTGGTAATGTAGAGACCCACAAACCCTTTATAATTGATCAAAAATTTTTCAACAAATTTTTTTTTATTAATATTATTTTTACTTGGTATTTGATCGATTAAAATTGCTGCTCGAAAATTTGTGTATTTATTGACAACTACCCACTCTTGTGTCATCTTGTTGTCCTCCACATTTGAACCTGAATTTCCATTATCATTAAATGTGTTTGATGAGTCTTCAATAGAATGAGGTGAAATTGGTTCTTTTGTATTAATAATAGATGCATTTGTTGATGTTGCAAATGTTTGAAGTGCATTTGTTGCATTTGCATCTATCTCCATCATATTTGAATTAGAAGCTTTATTAACATCTACATTAGATTCTTTCTCATGAAAATTTGCTTTTTTTTTTGCTTGTTTTTTAGAATTTGAGTTATAATGTCTAGTCATTCATCGTATTTATTATTATTTTATTTTTTATTTTGGTTACGCGAAAGAAATTTTTATTTTATATATTTATATATTATACATTTTAAATATTTAAAAATTAATATTAAAAAATATTAATATGAAAATTTCGAATTTGATATCAAAATAGTCTTTGTTCCTTTGCTTTATTAAAATGAACCTTTTGGGAAGCACAAGAGCGAAATCAAAAGGCAAAACATTGTAGTGAACAATTTTTGCTGTGTTTATTGCTAGTAATAAATATACATAGTTGATTATTTACAAAAAAATTGGTTCTCCAAACACATGATGCCCAATAATTGAAAGATATAATAAAAAATTATATACCAACTGATCTTCTATTATATAAAGAAGTTGTCCTATTTCTAACAGTGATTATGTTTATATATTCATCACCATTTCGCAATAATTTTTGTTGTATATATACATGATCCTATATTAAAATAATCTGGAAAATACTTTAATAATATAACCAAGGTGGATGATCCTTTTGGATGATTATTACTATTTAAAACTACCCATGTCTAAATAGATAAGTTTTACCAAAATTGAAGCAATATATCAATGTAAAAAAAAGCAAGTTATAATTAAGCACTTTAGTGTATAACTTATTTTAAATTTAAAAAATGAAATAAAAAATTGGTAGAATTTACACACTGTCCTTTTTACTAGTTGTTCCAAATGTGATTCCACTATGCTTTACATGTTAACAATTTTTACTTTTATAGATAATTTTATTATTATTTATTATTACAATGGTTACAGATATTATTAAATGGTAGTTTAGAACTAACCAGCTGGTAAGTATTTTAACTTTAATTTTTCATAATAAAATAAATCTTTAAATAAAAATCTTGTAAATGTTATTATTTTATTTCTTTGTATATATTACAATCAAGTTTTTTAAATTCTTGGATGATATTTATTTATTTAAACACACACGTATATATATATCTTTTTAGGGGAACAATGTACTAAACAGGAGGTTTGATAATATTCAATTACTACAATGGTTATCAATCTCTGTGATTTCTTCAACAGATATTTTTTCAAAAAAAAAGATGATAAGTTGTTTTATATGTATATGTGGATCAGGTTAAATAGGCAATCTTACTGACAAATATTTTAGGACATTGATTTAATTATTTGAATGTTAACTATACTCTTTTATTAAGAGAATTGTTTTGAAAGTACATTAAATTCAGGTCACTTGTACATAAAAATATGTCATGATGTTACTAACTCGTATAAATATATTAATTAAAGAACGTCTATATAATAATAATAAACAATAGATTGTTGTTATTAACATTTTATAACAAGTGTAAGCTTATTGTTAACACTAAATCTACAACAGATATGATGATTTTATGATAACTATTTCAAAGTATATACAGTATATATTCTTGCATCAACTTGAAATTGATTACATTCGAAACCTACAAAAAAGTTAAAAAAATTTATTCTCATTTCAAAATGACGACTCGCAATAAAATGTCCAATGCTACAGTAGAATATTTTAATCAAAAACATAATAAATGGAGCATTACAGGCTTTCTAAACGAAAGCAACGAAGAACCATTCCAACTGAAGATAGACTTATATCTGAAAAGCCTCAAATATATTATTAACTCTGAGCAAGGAACAAGTCGAAATGGCTTTTTTAAAAATATTATCAGAAAACAAGCAAAAATTTTCTTGTTGGAAATGTAGTTGAAAAGTAGTATAGTGTGGCGAGAATCTCGGTTTCTTTTGTCATAGAACTAGTGTTTGAGAACACAGGCAATCTCTTAGTTTGGCTATGCTAAAGTCTCTTAGTCTATCTGATGAAAAGAAAATCAAATAGAAAATTTTTGACATGCTAGTTGAGAATATTAATAATACCTCAAATCGTCTATCTAGGATGATCCTCAATCTGATTTCAAGTTGCAAGACGATGGGAGAAGGTTCATAAGTTGGTTGGTAGACCTTCGATTCACTTCCACCAAGTTACGAATAGCTCTATGGTTGAGACTTTAGATGTAAAAAGACAGAAAGAAGACCATGAAGAATTACAGATGTTGCATTTTTTGCTTGAGTTGTAGAAGCTGGCAGAACTAATTATTTCGCGATTTAATTTTTTTAGAATAATAGACAAGATCTCAAGCGGATAAAAATAGAAGATTACTTCCTTATTCATTCATGTTGTCAGGCTCATGATGATATTCCCAAAAATGATATTGCCGAGGATGATCTTCTTATGGAATTCCCTTATGATATTATCGCTGATTGCAAACTGATTGTCAACAATGTATGTATCCGATCAAAAATGGAACTCCAAATATGTTAAGGAAATACATAAGCAAAGATATGTATACCTATTGATATTGCTATTGGTACGTCTATATACCTTAGATATTGAAACTTTACTTTACAACCTAATCCGTTACAATATTCTAGATACAACCTGTTCATCAGTTTCAAACCGTTCACATAAAAAAGAGGTTTTCAATTGTGAAACCGGTGATTGAAGAGGTAAAGAACCATTATTATTATTATTATTATTATTATTATTATTATTATTATTATTAACATTTTCTCTGAATGATAATGATAATGATGATGATTATTATTGCCAGCGTTATTACTGTTGTTGCTATGGCCATTATTACTGTTATTGTTACAATAAGCTCAAGACCATTGAGAATAAAAGTAAATTCAAATTTAAACTCTTTGATCTTATCGATAGCGTTATTTTTTCTAATAGACCACTGTTAGTGCCTTTGTTGTTTTTGGAATATAGAATGATTAGATTTTTTCGATGGTTTATGGCCTCAATAATGCACGAACTTTTTAAATAACATCATGTATAAAACTTTTTCTGCGGATTACAAAATTGGAGGCCAAGTCCTTCACCAGCAGTATAGATACGGTCATGATCATTTATAAAAAACCCTTTTAGGTCTGAAAACTATCGGATTTTAAAAATACGGTGCAGATCATCTATAATCATTAATTGCTTATAGTAACAATTGATCAAAAATTATATCATTTTAAAAAATTTAACCGATAAGTTTTATTGTTCATGACTCAAGCTTCAAAACTTATTGGCTGGTTTTTTCTTAAACTGAAAATTGGCTGAGCCTTAGCATTTTGAAAATTCCAAATTTTGTTATACACTTAAGAAATTGAGACTAAGTAAATTTCGTGTAACAACTTTTTTTTCATAGAATATTTTCTACAACATACATTCGATTTATTTGACTTATTTATTTCCTTTTTTTTATTAATAAATAAAAGTTCTTTACTACAAAAAAGTTTAACGAACATATTACATTAAAAGAAAATCATTACCAAAGTTGGTCGAGAGATTCAAAATATTGTAACACGAAAATTAAAAGATAAAACTAGCTTCCATAGCTTTTGCGTAAAGTTTTCATTTGATAACTAAAATTAGTTGACCCTGGAACATAAAGTGTCGAATCCTTATTGATGATTTTATCTATAATGCACCACGTTATCGATATAAGAAATGTTCGAGATTAGTGGCAAATGAATGAGTTTGTGTTCAGCAAAAGAAAAACTTGGCTCCTTGGGAATAACTGATGAAACAAAGGAGAGATTAAAAAAAAAAGATCTTGGAATATACAAGTTTTTTTTGTGAACTTTTATATTTTACTAACCTTTAAAGCAATTTTGCTTACGTCATTTTTGACTTAATGGCAGCGAGTTTGACGTAATAGTTTTACAACTTTGGTAACATTTCGTCAAACAACATTACTTTGTAGTACCTAATATTAAACAATCTCTAATAAAATTGTCAACTGTTTGATATCAAAAAGACTTGACCGCCCTTTATTTGATTATCAATGATAAGGTTGACTCCTGAGAAGTACCAGAAAAATTTCTTACAAAAAGGAAATCAGCCGGCCAAGCTAAGCCAAATCAGCTTAGCCGGCCGACATCACTAGTTTTATCAAGTGAAAAAGAATTATTTTATTTTATTAAATCATTTAGTTGTGAAAATGCTTTTTTTACAGAACAGAAAAGAAATAATTTAGTATTAATTCTTGCTCTTGTTCTTATGAGCGAAGCACTGAAATATTAAACAATTAATTACAGCCGAACCTTGGTCACAGCGGACCTCTTCCATAGCGGACTATAATTAAATTCTTGTCCCGTTCATCCGCTGACAAGGTTTGACTGTAATTAACTAGTTAGTTAACAACATAATCACCTGTTGTATAATAAACTTTTATGTTGATCTTTCCTTTTGAAAAATCAAGTATCTTTTGTTCCACTAATTTAATTAATAAGTAAGTATAATATTTAATATTAATTAAATATAAATATTAAAGTCTCGGCAGATCGTATTTTAAGCATGTGACCTAGTTTCTTTCGTCTTCACATCATCCTCGTTACTAAATTTAGCATTAATGATGAGCATAAAACTTGTAATGTTGAGTTGTGGAGTAAAGAATTTTATGACCAAAGTAGAGATTGTTTAATTCTCCTATTCACAATGTTAATAATAGATTATTCCGAAGTAACTCCGAGCAATATTTAGTTGTAACAATTAAATTTAGAAATCGAATTTGACAAATATATTTAAATATTAATATAGTAAATATATTAACAACGACCCGTGTGATTCGTTCACCCACTAACCGTGAATGGCCTGATTATTTGTACTACATTATTTAGTTTCATTTATAGTTTCAATTCCAAAAATTTTTCAATTTTCAATTTAATTTAATTTCAATTTCAATATTTTATTCCTCCCTTCCTTCCTTTATTTATTCACTCTTTCCTTTAATTATTCACTCCTTCCTTTATTCATTCACTCATTTATTCATTTCACTCCTTCCTTATTTTACAAAAAAAAAAAGTATGAAAATACTTTCATTAATCAGCTTAATATTAACTATAACAACAACAACAAATGTCGTGATAGTAAATGCTCAAACTGCAAAACTTGGACAATGGGATTTTGTAGGTGACTCTGGAATATCAACTATGCATGGAATACTTTCACCAAATACCAACAAGGTCCTCTTCATCGAACGTGCACAGCAAATCACCAAGGTGACTATTAATAATAAACCCTCTTTCACTGTAGAATATGATCTTGACACAAATCAATATAGAGCATTGACCACAATATCAAACACATTTTGTTCGGCTGGATCATATCTGCCAAACGGGGTAAGTAATAAAATAATTAATTAATTAATGTTAATTAACAATTTTTCTATTTATTAAAAAAAAAAAACTTTTTTTTTTTTTTCAAATTAAAAAAAAGACCGTTATGAATGTGGGAGGTGCAGAAGCAGAGAAAACCACAGTTCAAGGATTCAACAGTATTCGATTATTTGATCCATGCGATGATGGAACATGTGACTGGAAGGAATATGGTTATAAACTTGCTAAAAATCGATGGTACCCTTCAGTTGAACAGTTGGCCGATGGTTCATTATTTATATTGGGAGGATCCAATGTAGGCACTGCAGAGAATGATGGAAAAAAAAACGTGCCAAGCTATGAGTTTTACCCACCAAGAGGCGACCCAGTCGACTTTCCTTTCCTGGTAGAGACATTACCATACAATCTATACCCCTCTGTACATCTTCTTCCCAACAAAAATCTTTTCATAATGGCAAATAAAGCTTCCATCATACTTGATACAACCACCTGGAAAACTGCTAAACTTCCTGATATTCCTGGTCCACCAAGACATTACCCATTAACTGCCGGCACAACACTACTACCATTAAGTCCTGACAATAACTATGATCCAGAAGTACTTGTTTGTGGAGGTTCTAATAGAAATCCAAAAGTAATAAATGACGGCTATGGTGAAAAATCATGTGGACGTATTTCTCCTTTATCTGCTAATCCTAAATGGAGTATGGAAGATATGGAATATGGACGTATAATGCCGGACATTGTGCTTATGGCTGATGGGAATACGTTGATTCTTAATGGATGTTCAAGAGGAATAGCCGGGTTTGATATAGGAAAGGATCCAATTCTCGTACCTGTTATTTATAAACCAAATGGCGTTAAAGGATCTCGCATGGAAACAATGCAACCCTCGTATATTCCTAGAATGTATCATTCCATTGCATTCACGATCCCATCATCTCAAGTTCTTGTTTCCGGCTCTAATCCTAACAGTAAAGTCACCGAGACTTCAGCATTCCCAACAGAATATCGTGTTGAAATATTTTCCCCGCCGTTCCTATTCACCGGTTTACCACAACCAGAAATCACGAATGCACCTAAAACTTTAAAATACGGTCAAAAATTTCAAATCGATGTCACAATCTATAAAGGTGACAACAAACCTAAAATCACATCTAATCTTCTTAATTCTGGATTTGTTACTCACTCGACGCATATGAGTCAACGACAAATTTTCTTGGAAGTTGTTGAACACAACGAGAATACTGGCAAGCTTACTCTAAAAGCACCACCAGGTAGTGGTGTAGCACCACCTGGACCTTACTTATTATTTGTTGTAAGTGATGGTGTTCCATCGGTAGGTGTTTGGGTTAGAGTGTAATTTTTTTATAAATTTTTGGGGGATCAAATTTATTATTTTTATAAATAAAAAAATAGAATATAAATATTTGGGTTGTAAAATAAAATAAAAAATATGATTATACAAAATTTGTTATTTCTCAAGTAATAAATTATTATTGATTAAAAAATTATCTAGAGTTTTTTCATATTCTTGCTTATGAGTTAACCAATGTCTAACATGTTCACTATCTTCAAATCTTAAAGTCGTAGTCTTGAATCCCGATCTTTTACTTTTTTCAATTATATCTTCTATTTTCTTGTAAGGAATCAATTTATCAGCTTTGGAATAAATAAAAAGTATTGGGCATGCTGTACCTATTCTTGCTATTGTGTCCTTATTCCTTCCTCCCTCGGCTTTTATTTTATTATTGTTGTTGTTGTTGTTGATAAGTGAATCAGCAATATAATTAATAAACAATTTCTTTTTTTTGATAAAACTTAAAATTAACAAAATTGGATAACCAAAGAAAAGTAAAATTTCCACAATTATGAAAATTAAAATTTTCTTTAATAAATTAGTTTCAGCAACAGTATAAACTTTGTAAAGCCCAAATACTCCAGTAGTTCCAGGTCCAGAATCAAGTATTACTGCGTCATAACTCAAATTGAAATTGTGTTTTTTACAAGCATTTATTAATGCAACCATTCCCATTGTTCCACCATTTGAAAATGCGTGTGCAATAACTAAAGGTTTCTTCTCATTCGAAGCCAAAGAAGATGATAAAACACCAAATTCTTGTAGAAATGGAATAAAACTTTCAGTTAAATTTTCAGCTGATAAAGGATAATAAAAATAAGGAAAAACAGGTGCAACGTAATAAAGAATGTGAAATTTTTTTTCTCCTTTTTCATCTTTATAATTTCTCCAATATGAAGCACATTTTGATACATTTTTTATTGAACTATTTGACCATCCAAACATTATAACAACCGATGATGGTGATGGTGGTGATGATTCATTATTACTATCGTCGTCGTCGTTGTTGTTGTTGTTAGATCTTCTTTCAATATAAAGTGGAAAATTTTTTTTCGGTTTAATTTTTTCAATAATTATTTGACTATTATTATTATCCTGAGGATTCATTTTACCGCCGTACAACCCATAAAATTTAATTTTTTGGCTATTTTATTTATTATTATTCAAAAAATCTATTATAAAATTTAGATGACCTTTCTAATTTAAGTAATCAGATTTATTAGTATTAGAGATTTTCTTTATCACGGGAAAATTGTAAAGCCGTCATTCCGAGATTTTACAATTTACATATAGGCATATATGAAATATTCCAACTTTGAAGCTTTATAATTCAAAACTTTTCTAATAAAAAGGAAACAAGTAAACCGATGGAAATGAAGCTTAGGTTTTTAGCTTTATTTTTCTTTTTAAACAAGGAGCCATAAGCTTTTAAGTCATGTGATATTCATTGACCGTTATAGATGTCCTGCACTCACTATATTACTATGAAACATTCATTTTACATCTAAAAAAAATTTGTCGCGCAAAAAACGAAAATTTTTTGGTCGAATAAAAAAAAAAATTGAAATATCGTGTGATCCACATATTGGGATTTTTGAATTACATGACCAAATTTGGTAGTGACTATTTTTATTTCCATTTAGGAAATCCTATCTTTGGCTCGCGACTTCAGAAGAAACAAGTTGAGTAGGTGACAGTATAGTGCAAAGTAGATAACAATATATATATATATTGTTACTTATGATAGACTGTTACCTACTTGTCGTACGATTGGTTCGTATTTTTGTCATACTTTTAGGCTTGAAGAATTCGTGATTGTTTTTTCATTCGAGGCCGACTGATGGCCCATTCTGGGTTCATGGAAGAATTCACATTTGCGTTGTGCTTTAGGTACGACAAGTTTGAATTTGCATCGTACTTTTAATGATCGTTATTGACGTCCATAACGATGGACTTTGGTGACACTATTGACTTCGATACTAGGATGAGGCACGAAGTGCCGAATTGTTATCTTCACTTGGTGATACGCAAAAGCACAATTTTTTCTTACTTCTTCCTTATATTATTCTACCTTTGAGTATCACCGAAAGTGTACTATGTTTTGGAGCCCTGGAGCCTTTCTCGTATAGTTGATGCTTTTGAGTATCATTTTTTCATGTTAAAAAATTGATTATACTATTGCGTATCACTTTTACATATTACTTCGGATCATACTTTTATGTAATAATTTTTGATTTGAATTTTTTTTGTACATTTATTGTAAGAGACGACAAAAAAATTCCCTCTTACCTAAGATGAATGGTTAGTTGAATGTAGTATATGTCTCGCAAATCTAGAAATAACAGACGCAAAACTCAAGGTAGATTTACTACAAATCCTATGCAATATTTACAGAAGGTCATATAACTGTCATAAATAAGAAGACATAAGATGTAAAGGAGGCATTTGATTATGAGAAGGTATGTAGGTATTTAGAGGTAAATAACCTCAATTCAAATATTCTCAGCATGTAGTGGATGTGTAATCCAGAAAAATTGATGATCATTAATGTGAAAGTAAATGCAATTATTATTATATATGCGAATCGACTTTCTAGGTACATATAACAATTAGTTTTCTTCAAAATGCATGGAGTTTCTTTTCCGCGTCTAACGCATATTAAAATGGCACAAAAAATATATTGACTAATTTATTAATAAACAGATATATATATATATGACAACTTGATAACAACTGTCTATTTTCTAGGCAGAATTGACAATTGAACTACTTTCTACTTTTTGACCCGATTTATTAGATGGAGGCGCATTATATAACAAACTAATATTAACTAGCAGAATATTCCGTAAAATTAATAAAAACTCCACGAACCTTGCTACCATAATTGGGTCGAATATTGGACTGGTATTTCTGCTTCATGGAGATGGTAATAGAGACGCACATCAAGTGAATCCCAAATAAGAACATTTAAATATATTTTTCTTCCCGCTATTTGTACCCAATTATTCCAAATTCATTCTTGATAGGTTTACAACTTTTGCGGACCAAAACATGCCATAATTTGCCTCTCTCCATAGTTTTACCCATCATCTCTTTCTTTTTGCGCTATACACAATAAACGTGAGCATTCAGTGTGGACCAATTCATAGTATTTATCCCTATGTCTCATTACAAACATAACATCAGGTCACTTTCCTGATCGACCATTCCCTCTCCTAACTGCACCGGCACTACTCTGTTGTTCAAAATTGCTAAGAAATGAAGATGTCCATAAATAGAGACCTTTTAACGAGGCACAAACTGCAGGCAAGATTAAATTAGTAACATAAGCACCTTTATTTAATTTTTCTACAAAATTGGACCTAAATGCAGGGTTTCTCCAAGCATCGTACCTAATGATAAGATTATTTAATGAATATATTCTTTTAACAGAACCCCCAAAAACTCTATAATTTTAAATATCCAGATTGGAATACTCACAATGCATCTAGAATCCTTTCAGCAACATTAGCAAGTTCTTCATTGGTTTCCTTTCACATCCCATCATGTAAAAGATTTTGTGGTAATTTGAATCCAATATCATCGGTAAAATTCATTACAACTCCTATGCACTATTGATAAAAGGAAGGGCGCCATACGTTGAAGTGGTTCCTAATAAATTAACGTTTTGTAATGCTTTTTGTGAAATAATATGGAGATTCGATCTGGTGCTGATCCCACCTTCCCGGGAAAATCAGACCTTACGAGTTTATAATACCAACCATAAATATATTTTGCAATTCATCTGGCAAGAGACGTATAATATCTGAATCATCACTAGTAATTTGATTTTCCAGAGGGTCATTCCAAGGAAGTTCCGAAACTGCGACCTCCCTAATTCTCCTATACAATTCCAAAGACAACGCCGATGTGTCTTTTTTCAATTTTCTTTTCAACTTAGTTATATTTTCCGAGATTTGAATTAAGGATTTCCTCATCTAATGTTACTACTCTGACATTTTTCAAACTACGAACGATTTTGTAAGAGACTTTAAATTAGTGCGGATATAAATTGTTAGTTTGGAATTCCAAATTAATGTTGAAAATATTTTAAAGGGCGCATGCGCTGTCAGATTATAACCAAAGCTCTCTCTTTGTGAGGTTAGCTACTCCATCACGCAGATGGAACTTTATGTGATACTAAATTATCAACATAAAACCAAACATAGGCTTTCAACTTAAACATCCCTCCCGCGGTGAGGAAATTCCTGGCGTGGGACTAAATGGAATGCTTAAGCTGACATGTTTGTTTTTTCGGAGGTATCACTTCCGCGCTATTCATCATTCAAAAATATTAATACAGATATATTTTTAATGACTTACTTCTGAGAGAATTTCAAGGAGAGTCACATAACGTGAAGAATATCTGTTATAATTATTATTAGCGGATTCTACAGCTTATTCTATAAGACTTCTTAATTCGCCTTCGGTCATCCATGGATTCTCTTTCATTGCTTAATAAATAACAGAACCCGCTGTTATATTCTCCTTCTTCAGCAGTTGTTAGGAAATTATAGATTTTAGTAAATAAAACAGTAGGCATGTTTAAGTTAAATTCAAATATAACTCTTGAACTAATTGAATTAATGATAATAAAAATCAAAAGGCGATTAATGCCCATAAACTCGATATACTTCCCTTTTAAACGTTTTCCTTCCCATATATTCCTCTAATATCGAATGAATAATGTAGAGATAAAGAATGTATTTACGTCATAATTAATCGAATTTGGTTAATCGCACAAATAAATCATATGCATTGAAATTTTGAATGCTTTTTGTTGCACAACCCATTAAAATGTCATACGATATAATTGATTATCTGATTGATTATTGGATAGATATAAAAGAATCATGTGCGCGTTACAAGATACAAATATTAATTGATTTGTAAATACTTATCTACAATTATGCTTCCACTGCTATGGTTTTATTCGGAAATTTAAGAGCATTATTCCAAGGGATAGGTGATGTGAAGCATTGAGTTTTTAACTCCTGAATCGGTTCTGAATTTTCAGTATAAGCTTCTAATACCTCATCAATAGAAATTCCCGGCTCTTTTAAATTATCGCAACACAAATAATATATCTTTTTACTTTGATTATCAAATCACCACTTACCTTGTAAACTCATATGATTTTCTCTACATATTGGACAGTACCCAATAAGTATCACTTTGATGCTCGCCTTCCTTATCTACACTATGATATTTGTCCGATTTTGGAGAATTAGTGAATGCATGGTTAATTTGTTAATAACTTGATCACATTCCTCTTTTGATAGCATCTTCTTGAATGGAAAGAGCTTTGGAAGGGTATTATATGGTGGTATACTTAACTCGGTTCCTGATATTTTTTTTGACTCAGCTGAAATACTTACTTCAGATTTTGAATTAGTAAATTTTTTAGGAAAATGATTTATAATATTTTGAATTTGTGCATCTGTTAGTCTAGAAATGGCATCAGCACTATACGTAATGTGTTCAATTTTATCTATTCCTATCCCTTTAAATAATGTATAGATGTTTTTAGCTTTTTGGGTCATCTTATGCAAATATTCTCTCTTAACACCAGGAAGGTATGGTTCCATTTCATCATAAAACTGTGTTCTTGCCTTTTGATCATTAATATTTTTTTTGAACTAATGTCTATGACCTTTTTTTTGAATTCCTCACTATAAGAACATCAACATAAAATTTCTTTCTGACTGGTTTTTTTAACCTTTTCAAATAAATGAGCTAAATGTAGTGCAGAACCTGGAGTCAGATAATCCCCATCTAGCATATTTTCAGTAATTCGTTTATCAGATATAGAATTCGAAAGGCTTTTCTCGTTAATAAACATAGATAATTCACGCATTAAACCTTGTTCTATTTTTGATTATAGGGATTTTTATTTCAGGGAAATTGCACTTCGTGTCTGGCACTGTTGTACTAGCTTCTACTATTTCGGAAGAAACAGTACTTTGTGCCTCAGCTGTAGGATTATCAGAAGAGTGAGGTCCTTTTTGTATTGATTCTTGAGTTCGAGAAGCGGAATCTTCGTTACTTCGTAATAGTTTCTTTTTCATGTTTATATCTCTCATCATATTACTAACTTTTTCTTTTACTTTTCGATCCAGAAAATCATTGATCTCTTATCTTTAGAATTTGGCGTGTTATCAAAAGATATATTGACTATCTGTTCAAAGATATTATTAGAATTAACTTCGGGAGAAATGGAATCTTGTACCTGTGTCTGATCTAGATTTACGGAGTCAATGGTATCATCCTCATTAGAATGGCAATTAATTGGCAATGTATAGGCGTTTGTGGAGTCTGTGGAGCGATGGGCTGATTTTGCTTTATGATTTGTTTTAATCTAGTATTTTCGATCTCGAGTTTAGCATTCACTGTCTTAATAAATCCAATTCGGCTTCCATGTTCACTAATATTTTTTTATATAAGAAATAGATTTATTCAAAATATCGTAAAAATATCACGTGCGCATGAACACTTGTTCACGCCGATCACTTTTGCAAGAAAAAATTATCGATTATATGTATCTATACATTGAAATAAATCCCATGATATACATGCAAAAAGTAAACGTGATTATGTATGCAAATTGAGCACCAGGGCCCAGATTTATTGATAAACTTTGATTTTGATTACGTGTGCAAAGAGAATTCCATATTCATGACTAGTTACGATTCCACGCATTAATATAAAAAAAAAACTATTATTTTTGACCATCCAGACTAGATATTTGCTTTATTTTCACAATCATCTGAGCAACTGGTTAATTTGTGGAGAGTCGGGAAATTCGCTCATAAATTTCATTTGTCCGGGTGGCGTGAATGGTTGCTTGCGTCTTTTAAAATCCTTGGCTAGTTTGTTAACTCGTCTCTGTAAATGAAAAATTTTGTTATAAATCTCAAAATGAAATGTACATCATGCCAATTGAAACGATATATACATATATACCTCTAATGCGACGAAGTGGCTGAAAGTTGATTCTACCAATGGCATTGAGGCCTTATCAACTGCCAGTTTAGTTGTATGGAAAGACCATGAGCAGTAAAATCCGTATTTAAGATCCATAAAAAAGGATCTAACTATATCGCCTAGGTAATGTAAATGTGTCAAATTTAGCAAGCATATATATATATATGAAAAGACCAACAGTCCAACTTATATACATGTACCCGTGTTTATAAATAGCCCTACTTCACCGGGACCATCCTTAAAATTCGATTGTTGATTTAATGATTTCTTAGCCCTCAAATGTGCTTTCACGAAATCTTTCTTTTCCAGAAGCGGTGTACATCCAAGCGGTTTAAATTCGGAGACAAGAACCGGTATTTTGTCAACCACACACGTGAAATCGGGTCTTTTTCTAGTGCCTTTGACAGCACGATTTAATTGGATACCATATTCTCTAGGAGATTGGCTGAATATAGGACGCACATGGGGATACAATAGATTGCAGCAATGCAATTCCTCAGACATTTTGGACGGAGAAAGTGTAGGGAGATTGCGACTAAAGTATGTTAATATTATTAAAATATAAAACGATTATAATTAGTCTTTTGATCTTCTTCCCAGAGCTAAGCAGAGATCAACTTACAACTCATTAAACGTAGAAGCTGCGGCCCTACTCAATTCTGTACTATCAGCGTAAATGTAACTATCATCATCCATTAAGTGCTTTCTTATTGCTTCTTGAAAAGTAGTAGATATTGCTGATGGTATGATGGGCTGTTCGATCACAAACGGTTTTGCTTGAGTTATTGTATACCATTCTGTTTCAGTGAAATCCAGATAAGGGCATGGGCGTGCAAGAATAATAATCGACGCCAATGCTCTGAGGTACAGTTGTAAATGATAAATTCAGTAAGAATGTAATTTTTATTTCTGACTTGTGATGTGATACCTACAGAATCTCGTATGTGTCGTTCCACGTTAATCAATCACTTTTCACTTTATCAATCACCTTTTGTTGGTACTGACGAAATCTCTGTGTAATGTTTATGTCTCCAACTTTCCACTGGAGCATATAAATAATATTAAAATTGGCAAAGGAACAGGAATCAAAATTCAACTCGTTACATACCTCATACAAAGGTATCATCTCCAGCTGCTTTGTGACATTTTCAAGATCAATTTCAAGTCGTTCATTAGGATCAGATGACTCCTCAACCTCATCATTAGTACTTGTATGTGGAGAAGTTTGTTTTAATCTGCGTACACCCGAAAAAGAGGAAATGATTAGAAGGAATTTTTGTGACTAAAAATTAAATAAAGTTGAATTCTGCACTGACCTTTTTGTTGCTATTAGAGACAACTGAATTTATGGTATCATCATTCACTATATATTCTGGTGGACGCTTTCCGATATTTTCAAGATCTATCGATATATAATTTAATTTGCCTGGTCTGTGATCATATGAGCCTCATTTCCCATTATAAAACTATCGACAGCAAACTGAGTCTGCAAACAAAAAGTTTGATATGATTATTGCACAGCTTGAAACTTAGACCTGTCAAACTTACCTTAGCTTGCTTTAACTTCGCTCCAATAAATTATTTTTTGACGCGATTTTTTCATATTTAACATCATTCCAGAACAATTCTACATCTTCTCTCTGTGCTTGACGCTTGAGAAAGAGAAAGATTAAAAAGCTTAGTCTAGGAAGCAAAACAGGTCATCAGGGGCTGCGAATGAACGGTGCTCTTAGCATAGAGACAATGCCTCTAGCCTTCACGCAGGCTTGGGATGGAACCCACCGGAAAAGTCCCCATAACTAGCCTGACAGTGCCTGGCCGCTTAGGTTGTTGTTTCGACTGTGCCCAATTCCTCCTCTATCCCCTCACTGTTTTACATCAATATTTTAAAGTAAATACAAGATACTTACAGTTAGCATTCGATTTTCATTCAGAGCTGAAGCAACCTCCCTCCACTTTTTATCTGTTACGTTTTCTGCGATATACGACACGAATTTAGATATTTCAGTATGCTCGGCTGACTTATAATATGAGAAATCATCTTTCACATGGCGGAATTTGAGGATTGAAATGAAATTGAATTTTTCAGGGCTCAAGGTGATTTCCCACCCTTCAAAGTTTAGGTGTAATGTTTGTATCTTAAGGCAAGAGAATGACGAAATAAGAATTAAAAAAAACATAAGATTCTAGTACGACTATGTCTCGCGTTATTATCTATTAAAAGCTCACCTTTTTATAGAGATTATACATTGCAACTTTAAGAAGATATAAACGAAATTGTTGGAAAAAATGTTATCAGCTGTTTTTTAAAGTGAAAAGAACACGGAAGTCAGTTACACCAAGATGCTGATCATGATTTTGATGATTTTTCTATTACTATATTTTAAATCCTCGTTGTATAAGAATAAATTATTAGTATTAGTATATTAATATAGTTTGATGTAAAAAAATGTCAGGGATTGGAAATTCAAATCCAATCAGCGTAAATAGATTCGATATAACTGCCCTTTTAAAACGTTTTCTTTCATCTATTTCTACGTCTTCCTTTGGATCTGTTGTACGTGAAAATGAAATTATGTGAAATTCAAATTTACATGTGTGAAATTCAAATTAGCCAATCAGAATTTCACCCCACTCCATAATATTTCAATTTCACATACAACACCTGCACCTAAACCTGTCTTATGTACTATGTAAAGGTCGTTCTACATATCAGCCTGTGTTTCAAACTCAGGCACTCAATCATATTTTATTACATGTAGTTAACTTCAAAGTCAAAAATCAAAACAAAAATTAATTTAACACAACTCTACATATTAATATTTGACATGTCTACATCTGTTTCAAACTCAGACACTAAAGACAATTCATACATGTTTAGTCTTTACATTTTATGAAATTCAATAATGAAATATTAGTAATAGATATAGTAATAATTAAAGAATAATAGTAATAGTTTCCAAATAACCATAAAATCTTTTTAAAAGACCATGAATAAAAATATACAAATTGAACAGTGGTAATATGCTTCATGATTCTACATTGGTTTCTTTGTTTTTTTAAAAAAAGTGCCATATAGGAATGTTATATTTAATATTTAACATCAAGTATTTAACATTAGGCATTAATGTTTAATATTGATGTTGAAACAATAAATATTGTAGAAATTTAATAGTTTGAAACAACTCCAGGTCATTTCTTGAAAGAGCAGAGGAAAATAAACATACAATTAACATTATAATGAAATAAACCTGTAATAGAATTATTATTTTAAATAAATTAATCCTTAAAAATTGTTAATAAAAAAGAATGTGTTATTTTTATTTTCTTTGTTTAAAGCAATTTTTGTGAAAGCAACAGTACAACACATTGGTAAAATGGAAACAATTGTGAAGCTTTTGCAAAGGCCACACTTTATTTACTTTAGTGGGTATGCAAAGGTCACAACTAATGTTTGGTTGTTTGGTTCAAAGATTAATCGGAAATATTGGTAATTATTGCAATGACCAATAAATAAAGCTCCAAAATGGTTCGGTTTTTCAGTTATACATAATAACTTCAAAAAAATTATAATAACTTGTAGCTTAGTTTAGCGGATGTGTTACGAAGTAGAGATGCTGGAAGGATCCTGTTCTAAATACATACTAATACATAATCTATAATTTTATACCATGGAGATTATTGAATTTTATACATAATGCTATGTTTAGATACAGCTGGTCAGTTATAGGTCGGATCGGTACATATTAATAGATTCACCACAAAAATTTGTATGTTTAGAGTTCATATTCGTAATACAAATTCTTATTTGAATTATTTGTTTATTTTTGCTTTATTTGTTCTATTCGAATTATTCATTCTATTCGCTTTATTCGCTTTATTCGTTATTCGAATTACTCGTTTTATTCATTTTATTTATTCATTTGTTTGTTTTGTCATTTTATTCGAATTATTTGTTTTATTCATTTTATTCGTTTTGTTCGCTTCATTTGTTTTGTTCGTTTCATTTGTTTTGTTCGTTTCGAATAGAAATCCTAAGGACGTTCTATTTTTTCAATTCATATATAAAATTCATCATCTCCGCATACTTTTAAACTCTTTATGTTTCAAGTTCTAAAATACAACGCCTTTGAGTAATCAAGTTTGTGCCTCCAGAAAAAACTCGTTCACTGGTTGTTATTAGATTAGAAAATTAGTGGGTTTGGTTCTAAATAAGCAGAGTGCAAAAATTAGAATATCAGGAACTGCCAAATAGTTTTTAGCCTAAGTTCGGAGCTTTACCAATAAATATAAACAAGGGTACTGAAATAAATTGATCACAAGTGAATAAAAGGAACTTTATAAAAGCCTTTGAGCTTTGTAAAAGAGCCATTTTATTTACCTGATACCATTAAATGTGTTTAAAGATTCAATGAAGCTTTCTGAGGCAGTAAGTGAGATGCATTGTAAACTAATTAATTGACAAGCATCAATTTATTGCAAGTTTCTTGCAATTAACTGACAAGGGTAAACCGCAATTGGCAATATCACTATTTAACAAGAATCAGAAAACTTTATTAAAATATTATTATAATTTAGCTTTAAGAAACAAATAAGGATAAAATAAAAAGATAAATAGTTGTAACAAATAAATTTATAATGGAGATTAAATTGGTCATTCATCAACCTTTCTTCTTTTACTATTATTACTAGAATCTAATGTTTATTAAAAAATACCATTAGTAATCAATAGTTAGTTCTGATTAATTAATTAATAATTTATTTTTATTCACCTTTGTTAAAATCATCATTTAAGAGAAATGAATTAAAACCAAGATTATTTTCATTACTTGTATAACTTTTTAACCTTTTATATTTGGCAATCTCTCCATCTAAGATTCTACTTTTATGGTATGCGTCTGGATGTGATTTGTGTACTTGTTGCAAAACACTACTACTACTAATAATAATAGTATTTCTACTATTACTATTATTATTATGTACTTCTTCTAATTTCTTAATAGAAAATTTCCAAAGTTCTCTAATAGTCAGTCTTTTTGATGGATCCACATCCCAACACCTCTGCATCATTTGCACATAGTCATCAGGCATTTCTGGTAATATTGGTGGTTGTAAACCTGTAAAGAAAAGTTTATTTATGAGTTTGAATTATTTACTGCAAAAAATAAAAAGGGAAAGCCAAAAGAATGTAACAAGTGTAAATTGTCAAGATACTCTGATGTATTTTGTGAAAGTTGCATTAATTTACAACTACAGAGTCTCTTCACCACATGGACATCTGGAAATGATGTAATTGATAACTTTATTCAACAATGTCAAATAAAATCATCTCTGCCAACTTATATTTTAGAATGGATACCTTTTGAGCAATTTAAAAAAGTAACAAAATTGACAGAAGGTGGATTTAGTTCAATTTA
>CAUDNR010000486.1:6716-17872 GCA_958430865.1 Entrophospora sp. SA101
ACATAACAAATTTATGTATTACACAAAATTTTTTGTTCTTTAGCAGTAAATCAAAACAAATGGGATCATTTATTGGTGTAGTGACTATCAAACAACTAATTAGTGGTAAACTTTGTTCATGTTATAGTAAAGAGGTCGAATTATTAAAGAATAATTTAATTACTTTACAGCAGCAGCAACAACAACAACAACAACAACAATTGCCTCAAACTCAGGCACAGGCGCCTAGACTTGGATGTTCAGGGGGTTGTAAACATTTAAATCTGATACCTTTAAATAATGAGGTTTGGTTGAATAATGATGATCAAGAAAAAGACGAAGAGAAAAATAATAATGATAAGAAAAAAGAGAGTAGTAATAATAATAATAGTAGTAGTAGCAGTAGTAGTAATGATGGATTGAAACGTAATCTAGCTTTAGATATCTCAATTCCAACACTTAACAAATTTATTAATGAATACGATTCAAATGGAATTAATAACATAAGAAAAAGAATTTTGACTAAACAAGAATTTGTGCAACAATATCTTCAATTAATTCAGGTAATATTCATGCATTGTTTTTTATTATAAAATAATGTTTTAATTTAATAATAATCTTTTCTTTCCAATAATGATATTAATTAACTATTAATAATTAGAGAGATCCATCCTTTATGGATATTCTTTATCAAAATTACGTGGTAAAATTTCAAAATACTTGATCTATTCGCAGCAAATAAAAATAAATCTTTATATATAACGATTAGATTAATATAATTACTAGTGTTATTTTTGTTTCTTTAACATTTTACTTTATATAGTAATTATAATTTTATAATAGCAATGATGATAGAGATTAAATTTTTTAAAGAGATTGTTTTTTGTTAATAATTTATACATTTTATATATTTTTGTGCTTTAATCTTAAATCTAAATTTTTCTATTGTTCAGTTTTTTCTAAAAGTTCTAACCCTAATCTCAATCACAAACCCAATGAATAGTTATTATAAATATAAATATGAAAAATGAAATCTATTAATAATTTTGATGAATAAAATATACATGAATTAAAAAAATAAAATAAAATTTAAATCTATCATCTAATAAATGCTCTATTTTTTTTAAAAAAATCAAAAAGTTTTTCTAAAAAAATTTTACTTGCCACCAATAATGATAATAATAACAATGATGATGATATGATTAATGAAATTTTTGTTCAAGTGGTTGAATTATACGTTTAGGAAAGCGAACACTAAATAAATAATCATGTCGTCTATACAAGCAACAATTAATGAATATATTATTATTATTCCTCTTGTTATTATCTAGATCTCAGCTCTCTCTATCATTATTAACTTCTACATCACCATTGTTGTTATTATTGTTGTTGTTATTATCTCAATCTTGGCTCTCTCTACCATTATTGACTTTGATATTGCCATTGTCATTATTATTATTACTATTGTTATTATCTAGATCTCAGCTCTCTCTATCATTATTGACTTTGATATTGCCATTGTCATTATTATTGTTGTTGTTGTTATTGCTTCAATCTTGGTACTTTCTATCATCATTACCACCCTTTTTTTGAAAAAAAAAACAGGTTAGATTACAATTTAATAAGTTTTGTTATTCATACTAAAACAATGTGTAATAATGAAAATACAACTTTAGCATATATCTCTTTCAGTAATGTTAGTAAATCGAATGTCCTCAGTGGAAGTTCAAAATTTGTAGTGTCAGCCGCACTTACAACATCCATGAGCTCTTGTAAATTAATTAATAATAATAGTAACTAGAGTGGCAACAAGTGGCAACCACCACTACCACCATTTAATAATAAATGAAACTCATCTGCGATCATATGCTACTCCGTTTTGTTGTTTTCTCTTTTTTGTTCTATCAAAAAAAAAAACTTTTTTAAAAATGAATTTATGAAAAAAAATCTTGTGATACACAAACACAATATATACACACGTGTGGTTGGACAAAGAAACCCTATTGTTATTGTTGTTGACATCAGTGTTGAAATTTAGTTGTGTAACTAGTACAAATTTAGAAACTATCTCCAAAAATTAAAAATTTGATTGGTGTGTAATGTTACACCCCCCCGCATTCCCCGCATTGAATTTTCAACACTGGTTGACATGATTGGATTTTTTTTTTTGAGAAAAAAATTTGTCTTTTACAAGACAAGAAGAAAGCACAAATGTTGTTATTGCTTGGTATGGCTTGCTCTAAAGGAGACAAGACGTGTTGTTTATTGATGGTGAGAGGTACACTATTTTTTATTGTTGCATATTGTATTATTTTTTTTTTTATAAGTATTGATATGTATTGACTCTCTTTACTTAATAAAATGCCTTGTTGAAAACAAAATGCAGGCAGATCTTGTATTTATTATAGTAAATGATTGGTGTCATTTTTGCTTTTCATAATCAACATTAATATTACAAGAAGGTGTCAAGAAGGGAAATGATTCTATATGTAACATTTTCATAATTGTACACTTTGCAGACATCAAGGCACACATGCTACCTTGAACACTTTATAGTCATTCTCTTATGTTCCTTGTGTACACAAGGTTAATCTGACTTGCGTCCCTTGATGATATGATGATGCAACAGAATTCCAGGGGAGGGGAGCATTGCCCTGAAGTTTATCAAGACTGCATTATTGTTGTCAAGGACATTTTGCTAATCTTTTCCTCATACCAGAGAAGGCTGCTGCTGACATGCTGGCCAAAGTTGACCGCAACAATCCTACATCAGCCAGGGTAAAGATGGCTGGCTATGCAACTGAAAAGTTGTGTGACTCTGTTGAAGAGTTGTGATTTTAGATGTACATCGACATCTAGATCAATCAAGGCAATGAGAAATTGCTGCAACTTGTTTCAAGCTCGGGCAGGAATTTGTAATTCAGAGTGGGATTGGGGACTCTGAAAATTGTATTTGTGCTCTCTGATAATGTTAAGAGGAAAGTTGTAAAATAGTTTTAGTTCGTTCTAATGATTTTCCTAAATCATCTGCTTTTCTGATACTAACACAAACTTGTAATTTTGGGAGGGGACATCATGGGCTTTTGCTTAAATGGTTCCCTGCCCTATAGATTAAAATTATATGGTAATATTTTTTGTCAGCTAAATGCTAACACTCATCTCTGGCATCAAAGTGGAATTTTCACATTCTTTCAGAAAAGGTCAAGAAAAAAGTAATAAAACTGGCTTTATTCTGGTATATTTTGCACAGATTAATCATTTTTTGAAATTTCTTTTTTCTTGATAAATTTTTAATTTGGTTAACTGATTATATATTTTTTAAACATGGGTAAGGGACTAGGACTTTGCCCAATCAGTCTTCTGCCCTAGGTCAAAACTTTTGTTTGTGAGTGAGTGTGCCTAGAGTTGCTCTTTGTAGCTCAAAAGTTAGCTTGGAAAATTTCCGAAATTCTTTGAAACTGGTTTAGACATTGTTAAAACTCCCCTTTGAAACTGGTTTCAAAATAGTTTAGTAAGTCAGCTCTAGGTGGTGTATTCTGACAAAATGGAAACCCAAGTTGCAACCTCTCGCCTAAAGTGCAGAATCTCATACCAGTTGCAAGCACCAACTTTTACTCTAGTGGAACAACAACAATCATTACACAGTGTCAACGGTCAATGCTGTATGGTAGTAGCCAAGCTGGTCTGAGGAAAAGATTAGGGAAATTTTTTTTTGTCTGTCCACCTTAAAAAAGCCTTCCAGCATGCAGGGTCCTCACCTGTGGAGAAAATTACTTACAGTTGTGGGAGTGCAATTGCACCTAACAATGAAATTCATTCCAACTGTCTTTTAGATAAAGTTAAAGAAAATATCCTGAATTTTTATATCTTATTGATGATAATTTAATGATTATAAAAAAAGCAACTACTGATAAAAATAAGATTTACATTCCTCCTGATTACAAATGTAATCATATTAAAACTACTGTCTCTGACTTAAAAGATGAAGATTTTGCCAAAGATGCTGAGGAATATAAAAACAATATTTCAAAAATAAAGGAAATTATGATGATAAATCTATTTCATTTGAATAGCAGGTATAACTTTAATTTTAGGTTTTATAATTGCTATGATTTATGTTGTTGAAGGGGTTAATGATGTATGACAAAACTTTTGACTTTAGCCATTGACGTAATTAAAGTATTGACTAAAGGTAGGTTTCACTAGGACCATTTTGAGGATTTGACTAAAGTAAAAGCCCTTGACGTAAGTAAAACTACTTGACATAAGTAAAACTACTTGACGTAATTAAAAATACTTGACGTAAGTAAAAATGCTTGATACAAGTAAAAACGCTTGATACAAGCAAGCAATAATGATAATGATAAAATAAGATTATCAAAAGTGTAAAAATGTGTGTCCCGAGATGAATAAAAAATTATTATATCATTCTATGTATATTGCAATGATGAAAGAATAATTATCATGGGAAGTTTATAAATGTTATAATTTGAATTAGAAATTTTACTTCATTAAATTACTTATTTTTCCTCTTTTTTTACAAATTAAAACATTTCCATTTCATAAAATGTGAATGTCGTGGAAATTCGAACAGATCTTTTGGGGCGTGTAACTAAAAAATTAGTGACAAAAAAAATTCGTATAATAAATAATATATTAATATATAATTAATATTAATATTAATTAATATTAATAGTTCTTTTCTCCATAAAAATTTTGATACAAAAAAGTGTGAAAACACATGCGGAGTATTAGTATGCGCGGAATTTCGTTATATATTATTATTATTATTATTATTATCTCTTAAACGGTCAAAGTATTCTTTAATGATAATTTTTGTTCGCGATATTGCATTCTTATTAGCCGATTTAACGATCTGAAAAGTAAAAATAGTCAATCGACCAACTTTTAAGGATGATTTTACGAGAACAACAAGGACAACAACCGAATTTTTATTCACAGATCATTTTCGTATTAGGAAGTGATACCTTCAGAAAAAGTTTTTATAACAATAGCCGACAAGCCGTTATAAGGTATTAGTATAATAATAATAATAATAATAATAATAATAATAATAATTAAAATGTGCAAATTTGGGTGCACAGATTTCGTTTAATGTTACACGCCCAAAAGAACTGTTCGAATTTCATTACACTGTTAGGCTTAGTAGCTAAATATGATTCTCAATTTTCTTGAATTCCTTTGGCTGATATTCCATATATCTATTTTTTCCTTTAACTCTTGTATACCGGTCATTTTAGCATTTAAAACCAACTGAGTGTTGGCTATATATTTTCTTTTTCTTCTGAATCTTTTATATATCCTTAAAATCTGGCAATGTTTTTTAAACTCTTGATTTTTTCCTTGCCTTCTTAAGTTAAATTCTTTGCCGTGGAGAATTAGTATAGGCAGTGGCCACCATTATCATATTTATCTCAACTGGCAAGTTATTTTGTTGATAAAATTGCTTTCTTGCCAAATGTTACTTAATTCAAACTGGTTGGTGTTCTTTCTTTTTTAACCTTTTCCCAAAGTTTTTCTAATGCCTTTCTTGGCAACTTTTTAATCATATTGTTTCATATTTAATTTGACCTTCTCATACTTCTCAGTTTTTTAAACTTCCATGATAATCATCAAAATCTTTGATAATTAGTATTATTATATTTTGGTTAGATTTCCAACCATCTTAATTCTTGCTGAGTGTCAATATTAGCAATATTAGTTAAATTTCCTTAGGAAAATCACTCTTGCCTTGATTTTTCCCTATCTCTTCAATAGTAAAATAATTTCCATTGGTAAACCATTCTGCATGTATCACTGAAATCTAGCTAACATTTTGGAAGGTTTAAGTTTATGCTTTTCAAACTTCTTATTTAATTCATCAATGGCTTTATTTTTCTTTTAGAAATAGTTCTTTATGTTATTCATAATAAATATTTTTATAATTGCTTTGTGATACTTGTAACCTGTGGCAAATAACATCACAAATTATTTATTTTATAAACTTTTCAAATATCAAGACTATACATGATATGGTAATTAGCTAATTACCGTAAATACGTAATTCGTCATTAACGTAATTAATAATTACCACTTTCACTCTTTAAAAACGTAAATACGTAACTAATTACGGGCGACAAATTAATTACTATTGTGAAAATTTTCTATGCAAACCGTTGTTAACACTATACATGGGATGGTAATTGCATAATTACCGTAAGTACGTAATTATCGTAATTAATTACCATTTTCCTCTTTAAAAACATAATTACGGGCGACGAAATTAATTATGAATAACAACGAATTAATTATTGGAAATATCATAATACAAGTCACTCCCGTTATTACAACACTCTCCGTACAAGCAAAAAATGTCAGTATGACGAGGATGTCATTATAACGGGAGTTCATATAGAAGTCATATGAGAATCATTGTCATGTGATTTTGTAATTTTATTTTTATTATTTTTATTTCATTCATGTTTTATCAGGAAATTTAAAACTTACGCCGGGTCAAAATTGACTAATATTGTACAGAAGTGTTATCAGAATTTTCCATGATGCTGGTCAATCTTGATCCTGGAGTAAGTTTTATTTCCTTATGTTTTTTCAGAAATGAGAATGATTTTTATTGGTTCTCCCATTATACTGACATGTCGTTATAACAGAATAAATTCTATAATTCTAAAAAAAAGTTGACAAATCATGTTATTATTATTATACTAGTATAACGAGATAAATAATAGGTGTCATTTAATTTTGTCATTCGTAATTGATTTCGTCACGCGTAATTGATTTCGTCACCTGTAATTGATTTCGTCACCCGTAATTGATTTCGTCACCCGTAATTAATTTCGTAATTAATTTCGTAACTACGTATTACGTATTACGTATTACTTTTTGGCAAAATAATTACCATCCCATGTACATTAGCAATCCATTAAAATCCCTCATATCATTCCAGCGAATATGAGAAAGAAAGGAAGTCAGGTATGTCTTATTGATTAGTAATTAATCAAAACCGAATTTTGTGCTCAATCCAATAAGTTTCATATTTTTATATGACCTGCCATCTATGTATACCCACCATCCTTGGACCAAAATCAGGTAATATATTCTCCTCATTCAGGCGATTCTAACCAGCCCAAATCCATCAAAATCGGACCATTAGATAAAAGTTATTACGTCCCAAAATTTAGCCTATTTGAATTCACTGCCCATGATTATGTGTGAATAATAATAACACACTAATTTTTCGAATTGAACATACCCATACTATAAATATCTAGTAAGAGATACTCAATCAGAATTTGCAATTGAATTAATTCAACTAATAACAAAGAAATGAGTAACCCATTAGTAGAGGTCCCAGGTTTATGCGTTTGCATAATTTTCACATAATTTGGATTTTTAATGCATAATTTATGCAGCGCATAATTGACAATTTGTTGCATAATTTGCATAATTTTTGCATAATTGTACTACATAAATAAAAAAAAATAAAAAATGGTTGTTTCCACTTTCCAAAGAGCCAAAGAAAAAAATTACAAAGATGATTTTTATGCTGATGGGACAAAATTATTTTGTATTTCTTGCAGACATGTAATAGACCATAAACAAAAGTCAACAATTGACAACCATTTAGAAAGTACTTCTCATAAAAAAAATAAATTAGAAATACAAAATTCTAGCAGAGTTATACCAAGACAACAAACCATCACTTCTTTGCATAAAAATATATCTGAATGCCAAGGGATTAATATAAATCTAGTAAAAACACTTGTAGAAGCAAACATACCTTTGGAAAAAATTGACTCTTTGAAATCATTTTTTAAAGAAAATTTTAAAGAAGGTAAATAATTTTGATAAATAATTTTAAAATATTGATAATTTGATAAATAATTTAAAATATTGATAATTTTAAAAAATAATTAACAGGAGGAGGTATTGTGGGCTCAAATTAATTACGTGAGCATTATTTACCAATAGTTTATGAGCAAGCAATAAACAAAATAATGAATGAAGTTAGAGATAAGCATATTTGCATTACAGTTGATGAAACAATGGATGCATGTGGTCGTAGTGCAGTTAATATTTTATTTAGCTATGGAAAATATACCAAACTAGTAAAGACCTCTTTTTTAGAGATTGTCAATTATTCAACAATTTCCCAATTAATAATTACAACAATTAACTCTTATAATATTCCTTATGATAGACTTACTTTTTTAATTAGTGATAGTGCTTCTTATATGTTAAAAGCATTTAGAGATTGTTTATCACCTTTAATACCTAATTTACTTCACAACACTTGTTTTGCTCATATCTTTAATTTAGTGGGGGAAACATGGATAGATTTTGATGACTTTAAAATATTAGATCAGGTAGTTGGTTTTATTAAATCAGCATTTGTACATAGTGGTAGAAGAAAACGAAGATGGCTACAACATTTGACAGAGGCAAATAATTCTGACAGAGATTCAAAACTTCCACCTTTACCAGTTAAAACTCGCTGGAATAGTTGGTTTAATTTTGTATTTTGGTTAGATGCTAATTTCTTACATTTGGTTTCATTTGTTCCAAAAGAATCATTAATTTCTGATGCACCAAAATCAATCATGCAATTAAATGAAATTTTTTCAAATCCTCATAGAATTTCTTATTTACATTTAATCATTAAGTTTATAACTTTAAATGCAAGAAGGTAATAGAATTTTAAATTTTAATCTTTTTTCCTCCTAATTATCATAAGTAATTACTTTAAAAATAAAAATAGATTGATCCAGGACTTAGAATTTTTTAAAATTTGTGACAAGGCTATAGCACCTTATGTTTTCTTACACATTGAAAATACAAAGAATTTATTAAGAGCTGGCATTGAAAATCCTCCCTTAAATCAAAGTATGATTGATTTATGTAGAATTCAAAATGTATCAGAAGAATCTTTAATACCAACATTTTCTCAAGCCTTTAACCTTGCCTACAACAAATTATATAAACATGTTAATAGACATTCAGCATTACCACTTTTTAAAGAAATCCAATGTTTTAATCCAAAATTTATTAGAGCTTCTTCATCTCAAAAAAATATTTTGTTATATTCATTTATCAAAGAATTTATAAATCCAGAAGATGAATTGATTAATGAATGGAGTATTTATTGTGGTGATAATGAATTTTTGGAGGAAAATTTAGATTTAAATAAATATTGGAATGATAAACAACAAATATTACCATTACTTTCTAGGATTGCTTTAGAGTATATATGGCTTCCAGTGTCTGGGGTGGATGTGGAACGAAGCTTTTCATATTACAAAAATATTTTAAGTGATAGATGACATAATCTTTCAGAAAATTCATTAGAAATGCTTAATGTTTTATATTATAACAAATAATATTTATTTAAAATTATTTGTTTTTAATGAGATTATAAAGTTTATTATAAAATGTTAATAAAAAAATATAGCGCATAATTTGCATAATCTACCAAGTGTTGCATGCATAATTTGATGTTTGTTGCCAAATAAATCTGGGGTCTCTATTCAGGACTAATACTATTTCCTTTAATAATAGTAGTAACAAAATAATATCCTTTCAATTCTATTATAGTTTTCATACCAACTCTGAGTGGATATAGTGGTGAAATATTGTTTGTATTTGGTGAAGCTTGAATCCACCATTCTTTAGCATTTATTCCATAATGTAAATTAGGAACAATCTCACCTTTAGAAAGTAAAGTTACGTGGTAATTTTTATTGGTATTCATTGGATTTATTATATAGACAGCGTGAGATTCTTTTTTAGAAGAAAAAATTATAATTAACTTAACTCTGCAGATCATTATTACTTTTCTATATACACATGATCGGCGAAACACGAATTAATGATTTTTTGATTTTTTTGCCAATCATTTAATATGAAATTTCCCCCGCATTTTTATAATAAATTGATTGACATTTCTCTGATGCATAGACGGATCATCAATTAATTCTTTTTTTAAATAAGTATATCCATGTGATTATCTACAAAATTTAGCCCGGCCCAAAAGTTCGTTATAGGGTGTAACTGTATGTGTTAAATTTGGTTAAATAACTCCACAAAAAAAAAGAATAAAATAGGGTTTGAAGACATTTTTTCATATGAAATTTCAATGTCGATCATTAAAAAAATTTTGCAGTAGAAATTAAAATTCTCAATCTTCCAAAAACGTTTCTATTAGACTTGGGGAACTTTGTTAAATTGAACGGAAAAATACTAGAAAATGTTGCAATTAAAAGTAAACCACTTGATGTTCAAATCTAAGAAACTTTGCTTCAGCTCAATTGTAAAAAATTAGATAATTTATAAATGAGCAATTAATGGAAACATTCACAAACTGTATTATATGATAAATTATATACATACATTAGATGGCAATAGAATACTCAAGGTGTTAAATCAAGTATTACCAAAATATTTGGATACACTTAATTTCGCAAGAGTTCACTTTTTTGACGATGAGGTTGATAACGATGATACTTTGGATCTGTTAATGGACACAATTGGACCCAAACTCTTGAATTGAGATTGACAACAAGAAATTTATTGGAAAAAGACGAAACACTATTAAAGACTTGGGATTTCTTGATTATGAATAATAATAGGTTTATCGAGTATAATAATTAAATTTAACAAGTTACTGACCGTTACATGATTTTTTTAATTCATATACAGTAACTGAATTAATAATTTCGAGATTTTCTCACAAAACTTTAATTATTTATTAACTCTTTTAATGGAAATTAAAATAAGATAATCTATCAACAAAAGTATTATTATTATCATTTAAATGTTTTTGTGACAAGTTACATTATAAACAAAAATGTGTCAAAAATTAAGCATAATTTAAATAATACACAGGTATTAATATTAATGCTTTGGCAGCAATAAAAACGCATTATTTGTTTATTCATTAATAAACGCATTATTACTAAATATATTTGCAATAATTTTACGTTCTAATACTTTTTCACAACAAATTTGAACTGGCATAATCAATAAACAAGTTTATGAGCTGTTTTGATTCGCACTAAAAGATAAAAATGTTAATTAAAATCATATCTATCTTTTTTTCCTGGTTGTGTTACTGTATCGTCCAATTGATCTACAGTTTTTTGTGGTGGTTGACGAACTACTGA
>CAUDNR010000487.1:10891-22223 GCA_958430865.1 Entrophospora sp. SA101
ATCAACAAAATTGCATGGGTTAAATTTTTGTGTTCCCTCCTGTTAATTTTGTGTTCCCAGTACGTTCCCTCCTGTAATTAGAATATAGAAAATCGACCTCGTGTAACCAAACACTGATTTAGTATTAATATAAAATAATAAAATAGGAAATCGTATCGTGTAACCAAACACCTAGAATTATTAAGTACCGTTTTTCAAATTTTTAAACAGTGTCGTGTTCATCATCTTCCATTTTGAAAAATGATAAAAAAAAACTTTTTTCCCAAAAAATCCGAAATAATTAGACACCATAATGGATTTCTTATCGATGAACTAAAACATTCCTATAGTTCTAAATTTTTTATAACACATAGTCGAAGAGATAAATCAATTATCGAATGGACAGTTGATGATAATAAAACAATTCAACAAATTAATTATTTTAAATATTCCTATAAAGATTTTTATGAAAATTCAGACATATGTTTAAAAGTAATTATTGATGATGTTTCTGAAAATAACTTTATAATTTTATATAACAAGCGTCCATCAAAATATTTTAGTAAGTAAATATTATTATATTTTTTTATGAGAAGCACCAGTAACAACCAGTGGTTATATAGCTGGCACCCAGAGTTTCTGTAAAATAATATAGGGCGTGGAGTGTTGAACCGCCTCCCGTAACAGGAATGGCATCACCACCACACCTCCAAGTAAAGGAATAAGTGGTCCGCCACCTTTACCACCCTACCAGGATTAATATTTATTTCTAATTTTAGTGATAGTTATATAACCTCTGGTTACGTTTAGTTATTTATAAATCAATTAATATTAATAATAACTTTTTACATTTTTTAGAATTTCTCAACTTTTCCAAAAAAAAATACCACGAAGTTCAACTCAAAAAGAAAAAAAAAGAAAATTTTCACCAAGGGGCTTTTACTAAGAATAATGATTTAATAATGGTCGATGATAATAATTTCTATTTGTTTACATATACAAGTAATGATGAATTGGTTCATAAAGCAACATATCACATTGATAGTTGTAAAAATCCAAGGATTAGTATCTTTTCTGATATACTTTTAATTTCTAATAATAACAAACTAATTTTACAATGGAACATTAAAACTGAATCACATCAAGATACTTGTTATTTATTATATAGAGATTCCATTTATACAAAGTTTAATAAAGATAAATCATTAATGGTAAATTTCCTATACAAATCACAACTAATAGTTTATTCGTTAACACATAATATTGCCATTTCTTCACGTAAGCATTTATTTTACTTATTTATATGACATATAGTCGTTAATAAATTAATAATAACTTATTTTTTCTGATTTGCAGTTCAATTTGGATTAAATTCCAAGGTGGAATCTTTTGATTTTATTTATACAAAACACCAATTAGAACTTTTATTAGTAATATCAAGTGATTTAATGAATAATGAAAATAATTATAAATTAATGGATCCTTATAATTTAGATAATTCTATAGATATTACAGATTATTACAACAAACATGTTCTGGAAATTATAAGCGAAGAACAAAAAAATTATAGTTCATTAGAGCCTATTTTTCTAGATAGCAAAATAATAATTATAACTTTTGATAATCAAATTTACACTAAAGAATTTATTAATGAGGAAATATTAGATATTCAGCAGATGCATTTAAAAAATTTATATGTAGGGCAATGGTTATGTAAACTATATAAAAAGCTTTTAAATTATAATAGACCAAGCAATTGTGTTATTGAAAGCGGAGATTCGGTTAAATGGTCAATAGAATATGAAAATAGTTTTAAAAATATTAACATAAAAGCACAGAAACTTATTAATGAAAAATGGACCACGGCTGATGAATATGCCTTATATAGTTATGCCAATGAATTTATATGTTCTGAATTATTAGATAATGAGGATTTAATAGTAAGAACAGTTAATTATATATATATATTATCATTCAATGAACAAAGTTTAAAAATATATGTGAAATATATTAAAAAAGATTATTTCAAGCATCATGAAGAAGCTACATTAAAAAAAATCAAATTTTACACAGATAATAATAATAATTTTGAAGAATTGTTATTTGATTGTAAAGAAATTATCAAAGAATTTTCTAGACATCCTTACAAAGAAATGCTTTTCTATATGTTAGATGATTATTATTATTTTACTAAATATGGAAAGAAAATTTTAGAATTGGCATTAGAAGATGATAGCGTTAACGTCATCGTAGAAAACGTGATTGATTCTTGTCTGAAACATTTTGAAAATGATGCTGGATCAAATATTAGTTTATTAAAAATAATCATATCTGAATTATCAAGGTTAGATAAAAATCATCATAAATTAATATCGAAATTTTTTATCCGAACTTCAATGATTTTATTTCCATTTGGGAACTCTATTAAAAATTATAATAGTTTTTATATTGCTGATAATAGTTATCAATTAATAATTTTCAAAAATAGTAGTTTTAGGGCTTTTTATAATAATATTTTTAGTGATTTTAATTATTATTATAAGAAAATTAATAATAGGGATGAAAATGATGGTGATGTTATCAATAATAAGGATTTTTCAAATGATGCTAATAAGAATAATGCAGAAATTCATGGTGTAAAACTTTTAGTACCATATGTCGGATTATTTACTTATGAAAATGATTATTCAACTTGGAAAGAATTATTTAGACCAAAAAATAGTAAATTTCTCGAGTTAGAAACTTTAGAATTATATAAACATAAGGGCGTTGAACTCATATTGGATTTTAAGTGGAATAAATTTGGACGGAAATATTATTATGGAATTTGGATTATTTATGTAGCATTTTTATTGTGTTTTGCTGTTGTTACTACAACACGACCAGATCAACTTACAAATGAAACGAGAAAGTTATCAATAATTATTGCAATTATTCTTGGAATAATTCATTTTGCCCTCAAAATAAGACAGCTTTCCTATAATCCAATAAAAAATATCAGAGATTTTTGGGACTTTTTTGGTAAGATAGCGTTTTTTTTTAATTTATCCATCACCATTTCATCATCACCTTACTAATCTTTTAATCACTAATTATATTAATATAATAATTATTTTATAGATGTTGGTGCATATTCTTTGTCAATCTTCACTTCAGTTTTTTGGTTAATGAATGAAAAACCACCGCCTAACCAATTAGTTTCATTGTCTAATTTATTATTAGATTTGAAGTTTATATTGTTTTTAAGAGTTTTTGAACCATTTGGAATATATTTTGCAACAATATTAGGTGTTGCAAAAAAAAAATTTTCGTTTTTAATTATTCTAAGTTTTTCGCGTGCATTTTACATATTATTGAAACCAAGTCAATACTTTACAGTAGACAAGCTTGCTATTAATGATGACCAACAACATGATAACAAAACCAATGAGTTTGCGTCAGTTCCTTCTTCAATACTAGCAATATTTAATTTGTTTACAGGTAAATTTTAATTTGACTTAATTTTAAATTCTAGCGGTTATTAAATTAATTAAACTTATTTATTTTATAGGTGATAATAGCGCATTAGAATCTTGGTCATTACAAGATGTTCCTTATCTAGTAACATTAGATATTTTATTTTCATTCACAGCTGTGGCGTACCTTATAAATTTATTTATTGCTATACTTGGCGGTCAAATCGATGCAAAAAACGAAGCATTTCTAGCTCAAAAAGCAAAGATTATAGCCGAGATTGAATTGTTTTATTTACTTCCTAAACAACGTCGTAGAAAAGATTGGTTTCCAGATATATTGTAAATATATATTTTAATTATTTTAATTAAATATTTTAATCAAATATTTTAATCAAATATTTTAACCATCTTGTATTAATAATCTTAGAACCTATAATGTACCAATTGATGATATTCGCAAAAGGATCATAGAAGTTGATGGCAGTAACGAAGATCCTGATTATTTGCCATTTATATCTGACAAGCTTAGGAAACTTGTCGGTATCCCTGAACCAGTAAAGCAAATAAATATTGAGAATGACTTGGAACAATTAGAAAAAGAGATAAAAGGAATTAAAGATGAACTCAGAAATAGAAATAACAAAATTAAAGACGAGTTTGAAAAAAATCTTGAAAAAAAAATGAATGAAAATAGGGAAGAATTATTAAATCAAATGAAAATTTTAATGGATGAGGTTAAAAAGAATCAACATTAAAAAAAAAGAATCATCATCAAGAAATATATGTACAATGCATCTACAAATTCATTATCATTAGAAACGACAACTTCTAAATTTTTTTACAAAACGTAATAACTAACAATCGAAAACAACAACCACCGTACTTTTTCACTTGTCACACTGACTTCCTCATTTATGGTTGAGTCATGTGATTTTATAATATAACATCAAGAATATCATTGCTATTTTGGGATTGCTAACATTCCAATATCAAAATCGTGCGATTAATTGGGGTTTTGTACATCTTTAAATAAAAAAAAAGCAAAATATTTAAAAAAATTATCTCATTTTATTTTTAAATGTCAACTGTTCACACTATCAATGTATCAGATGATAATGATAATCGAATTCCCATTCAGCGGTTGCATTTAAACAAATTACATTTGGGGCAATGGTTATGTAAATTACATAAAAAACTTTTAGATTATAATAGACCAAGTAATTGTGTTATCGAAAGCGGAAATTCAATTGAATGGTCAATAAAAAATAGTTTTGAAAATATTGAGATAAAAGCATGGAAACTTATTAATAAAGGATGGACCGCAGTCGATGAATATGCTTTATCTAGTTGTGCTAATGACGAATTTAGATGTACTGAATTATTAGATGATGATTTAATGATACGAACAGTTAATTATATACTGATTTTATCATTAAATGAACAAAATTTGAGAATATATGCAAAATATATTAAAAAAGATTATTTTAAGCATCATAATAAAGAAGCTATATTAAAAAAAATCAATTTTTACACAGATAATAACAACCTTGAAGAATCACTATTTGATTGTAAAGAAATTATTAAAGAATTTTCTAGGCAGCCTTACAAAGAAATGCTTTCTTATATGTTAGATAATTTGGATTTTTATACCAAATATGGAAAATATCTTTTAAAATTAGCATCAAAAGACAATAACAGTGTTATTGTACGAAAAGCATTTAATTCTTGTTTTATTCATCTTGAAAATAATAGAATTCCATTTAATTGTAGTTTTGATTTTTTTAAGAATAACAATAATAACACAGAAATTCGCAGTATAAAACTTTCCATACCATCTATTGGATTATTTACTTATGAAAATGATTATTCGATTTGGAGTGAATTAGAAAATTTAAAATTATATAAATATAGAGATGTTCAACTCATCTTGGATTTTAAATGGAATAAGTTCGGATTCAAATATTATTATGGAATTTGGATGATTTATATAGCCTTTTTATCATGTTTTGTGATTGCCACTACAACACAACTCGATCAACTTCCAAATGGAGCTAGAATGTTATTAATAGTTATTGCAATTATACTCGGAGTATTTCACCTTTATTTTGAAATAAGGCAATTTAGTTACAATCCAAAAAAATATATTGGAGATATATCGAATTTATTCGGTAAGGTATTAGTTTTATTAACAGGAGTTTATTCATTACCTTATTAATTTACTAATTATATAAACATAATAACTGTTTTGATAGATTTTATTGCATATTTATTGGCAACTATTACTTCAATTATTTCAATTATTTGGTTAATTAATGAAAAACCACCACCATCTAGACAGTTAATTTCATTCTCTAATTTATTATTAGATTTGAAGCTTATATTATCTTTAAGAGTTTTTGAACTATTTGAAGTATATTATGCAGTAATATTAGGGGCTGTAAAAAAAATATTTTCTTTTTTATTTCTTTTTTTTTTAATTATTCTAAGTTTTTCGCATGCATTTTACATATTATTGAAACCGAGCCAAGACTTTACAATAGACAAGCCTGCTATCAATGACGATCAAAAACCTGATAACAAATTTGCGTTGGTTTCTTCTTCAATACTAGCAATATTTAATATGCTTATTGGTAATTTTAATTTTAATTTTAATTTCGATTTGATTTTAAATTGTGTTATAGTATTGTTAAATACAATTAATTTTATTTATTTTATAGGTGATAATAGCGCATTTGAATCCTGGAAATTACAAGATGACCCTTATCTGGCAATATTATATACTGCAGTCCCATTAATATTTATAGTGTGCATGGCTGTACTTACTGGTCTACTTAGTAACGATATCGAAAAAATTGATAGAAAAGATGAATTCTGGGCTCAAAGGGCAAGGATCATAGCTGAGATTGAATTGTATTATCTACATCCTAAACAACGTTGTAGAAAAGATTGGTTTCCATATATATTGTAAATATAATAACCAAACAATTAATTTTAAACATTTTAAACATTTTACTCATCTTGTATTACTAATTTTTAGACCCTATAATGTATCAATTGATGAAATTCATAAAGAAATCATAAAGATTGATAATAGTAATGAAGATCCCAAACTGTTTATACCTGATGAGCTTAGAAAACTTGTTGGAATGCCTAAACCAACAAACCTGGTAAACATTAGGGCTAGAATGGAACGAATGGAAAATGATTTAAAAGAAATTAAAGATGAACTCAAATACAAATAACAAAATTTAAAGACGAGCTTGAAAAAAATATTGAAAAAAAATGAATGAAGATAAAGAAGAATTATTACAATAAATGAAAATTTTAATGGATGAGGTTAAAAAGCGCAATTAAAACACATCCTGTGTATTAATGGGCATGCGCTATAAGAATTATATGCATGGCGCAGCCAAAGTTTTATTATTTATCTAGGCAGGGTTTATTAACAAAAATAGATTAGACAAAATTTAATTTATGTTTATATGTTTTCATTATTTTCAATTTATTATTTATTTTTTTTGGGTTTACTCGAATAAGTTTATAATAATAATAAAAATAATTTTACGTACGTTACGTGGTATTTAGAAAATCTCCCGCTCCATTTTGTAGATGGTCTGATTCTGATTAAAGTTAAACTGTTGTTTCTGATTTGATTTTTTGATGCAGTAATGTGCGTTGGAAGTTTCCAACGACCTTTAATTCAAATGGAGGTTTTGGACGATTTGAAGTGAAGGAATTGGACTTTGAAACATTCCAGCCAATAAAATTCAAGGATTAAAAATGACGATTAATTCGTATAGAAGTTAAAGAAATAATTAAATGAAACTTATTACAAAGTACATTATATAAAAAACAAAAAATGAATTGTTTTTTTCTAATTGCTCTATTAAAGCAGTCACTGCAACTGACAATAGTATATCTGGCACTGCAATATATAGAATAATAATAGGTGGTTTCAGGAAATTGTTGTTTAAGGGATTTTAAAGATGAAAACATCATCAATTTTAATTGTTACAATTGGTTGATTTGCACCAGAAGACAAATACCGAATATGTAATTAAAATAATATTGATATTAATATCTTTTTAAAATTTTTTGTTTATATTAACCAAATAGTTTTAAAATTATTAATCCAATCTTTTGATCTAAACACAATAACAACATTAGAAACAAATGATTTTATTATTACATTTATTTTTCAAATATGTATATTTGAATATATTTTTTAAGGGTAAAATTTATAACTTCAAACTTTATTACATGAAATTGTGGCAAAATATGTCATTTGAAACAAGATCTGAGGCGCAGCACGAATTGAAACCAACGCCTTTTTAATACAATTAAGATATAACTGAACAAATATATGTAATTTAATTTTTCGATTGTTTTTATCAGTTATATATTCATTTGTCATTAATATACACTCACTGGTCATAAGTATAAGGACACTTGCAGATCATCGGAAATAATTGAATAAAGAAACATGAAAAAAAATAAAAATTTTATTAACCTAACCGCATTTGCTTATTAAGTAAAAATTCATCTTCATATCAAATAGTATAACATACTGAAGTTTCGCTGCATATAAACAACAACTTGTTGTTTTACGAACCTTAAAAAATAAAAATGAATTTTTCGGAATTTTCAAAAAAATCTTTAACTCGAAAATTGACCACAATGTCAAGTTCTAACAACCTTTGCGGTATAAGTAAAAAATGCGTCTTATGTTTGAATTTAGTTATATCCAAAACTCCGGATCATTTGGTAAATTAATTAATGAGAAAAAAAATAAAACGTGGAAAATTTTACAAACCGATTCAACCTCAAACTGCTCACCAATTTGAAACATAAAAGACATCAAAAAATATATGAAACTGTTTTAAATTGATTGTATTTTATTAAAAAAAAATCAATATCTTGTCGGGTTTCCTTTATTTTTTAAAACAGCATCCACTCTTCGTGGCATACTATCTATTAATCTATTAATTCTCACCGGGATAGTATTAAACCATTCCTCTTTTAATAAATTGAATAGTTCTATTTTATTTTTTGGTTTTGGGTTTCTCATTCTAAGTCTTCTTTTTAAATCCTGCCATAAATTTTCAATAGGATTGAGGTCTGGACTTTGAGCAGGCCAAGGGAGAACTATAACACGATTTTCCTCTTTCCATCGATTTGCCACAGCTGCTTTATGACATGGTGCATTGTCTTCTTGAAAAATAAACACACGACTATGACCATGGCCATGACCATCATCATCACCACCATCATCACCACCATCACCGCCACGATTCACCTCTCTTAATTCATTAATATAAGGTAGTAAATTTTCTGCAAGGAGTTTATTATAACCAATTGCATTTAATTTACCTTCGACTAATGCTAATGGACCCATTTTTTCTCTTGTAAAACATCCCCAAACCATAATTCCATCAGATTTTTTTACTGTTGGACTTAAATTTTCTTTATTATATTTTTCTCCTGGCTTCCTCCAGACCCAATCATTTGAATCGTTTTGAAACAACTCAAATCTACTTTCATCACTAAATATTATTTTATCCCATTCATTACTACTCCAATTTTTCCTTGCATGACACCAGTATAACCTCTTTTTCCTATTTATATCGGAAACAAGAGGTTTTTTCACAGCTTTTCTTCCATAAACATTTTTAGAATGTAATGTTCGTCTGATAGTTTTCTCACTTGCTATAATGTTTAATTCTTCAAGACTCTTGACTAATTTACAAGCAGTTGTCTTAGTATTCTTTTTTACAGCTTTTGTAAGTTGTCTTTCATCACGTTCTGATAACTTTTTAGGTCTGCCAGGTCTAAGAGCTGTAGTTGTTTTATTTTTTGAAAAATAATCATTAATGGTCTTTTCAACCGCACTTTTGGATCTATTTAATATACGAGCTATTTCTCTATAAGAAAAATCGGCCTTTTTTAAGCCAATAATTTCTCCGCGTTCAAATTCAGATAAGTGAGTAGCTTTGGGCATTTTTAAATTCTCTTTAAAAAGATAAAATGGTTGAAGTTTACCTTTAAATGAATTATCCAATTTTAAAAGATCTTCAAAAATTAACTCGTTTGAGTATTTTGTATGACATCTTGGCAATTAATTTACCAAATGATCTAGAGTTTTGGATATAACTAAATTCAAACATAAGACGCATTTTTTACTTATACCGCAAAGGTTGTTAGAACTTGACATTGTGGTCAATTTTCGAGTTAAAGATTTTTTTGAAAATTCCGAAAAATTCATTTTTATTTTTTAAGGTTCGTAAAACAACAAGTTGTTGTTTATATGCAGCGAAACTTCAGTATGTTATACTATTTGATATGAAGATGAATTTTTACTTAATAAGCAAATGCGGTTAGGTTAATAAAATTTTTATTTTTTTTCATGTTTCTTTATTCAATTATTTCCGATGATCTGCAAGTGTCCTTATACTTATGACCAGTGAGTGTATAATAAGAATAAATAAATTTACAACAAGATTATTTATTCTTATTACAGCTTTGTATTTTACAACAAAATTATTTGTCCTTAAAATAGCTTTGTATTTTACAACAATATTATTTATTCTTATTACAGCTTTGTATTTTACAACAAAATTATTTGTACAAAAAATCTCATTTATTCTTATTATATAGCTTTGTGATTTCTTTATAATTTGGAAAGGATAAATCCTTTATCTTCAATAAATACAAAGTGTTAATACAAGTGACTATTAAAACAAAGGTAGGTTGATGGAAAGTTGGATTGCTATAAATAAGGGAGAAAAACTAAAGATTTCAATGTCTAAATCATACTTAATAAAATCAAAACTCTCCTTCATTATTATTGAATATTAATTAATCCATAAACTGATAATCAGCTAAAATAATCACTTGCCTTTGCCCATTTATTCATTGCTCTCTTCATTAACTTTCAAACATTTATTTGAATCTATTCTTTGTAGAATGTCTTCAAAAAGTAAAATATTTTTAAATGATTCCCAAAAATATGAAATATGTTTATATACTCATGACAATTAATTGGATTGAACAAAAATAGGAAGCTAGAGTGAATGAATCAATAATAACCAGAATTATACAAAGAAGTGACAAATACTTAACACAGAAATTTCTAACCCAAAAACCAAGAAATAAGTCTGTAGCTATTCCTGAACTTGAGCTTGCACTTAAAGAATTTATATTAATTTATCAAAATAAAACAATTTTGAGTGATGCCATTATAATTGAAAAAGCTAAAAATTAGCAAATAGCCTGGAGGTTCCTGATGGAACATTATCATTCTCTTGTGGGTGGCTCCAAAACTTAAAGATCATAATGGAATTCATCAACAAAAACTCCACGGGGAAGCATCATCAATTGATCCAAATGTATTTGTTGATGCTTTGCCATTCCAGAAGATGATAAAGTTATTGAAGAACTTGCAGAAAGATATAAAAAAAGAATGGCTATATCTGCTAACAATTTTGATGTGGATGGTGGTGATAGCAATGAACAACCAATAATAAGATCTAAAGAAGCATTAAAAAGTCTTGAAACTGTATGCACATTTTTATTACAACAAGAAAATGCCATTGAACAATTAATAAAAATTGAAAAATATATCAATGTAAAGATAAAATTTTTTTTTTCCTATAATAATATATAGCAAGTATTAAATATCGTGTAACATGGAAATTTATTCCCTCTATAAATGCACACCTTCCATAAATGCATGCTGTTCTTCAGTCCTAAGGGGGAGCATTTATGGAGGTCTGACCGTATTCTTTTTTAAAACATGTACTTTACTATTACTATGCTCATGAGTAGGGATGGGGACGGTTTATGACACGTCCGGCGACGAATAATATTTTTATAATTGATCCGTGACGATTAATATACTA
>CAUDNR010000488.1:3134-30632 GCA_958430865.1 Entrophospora sp. SA101
TGATGAAAAATTATGTAAAATTTTTATTAGAAGAATATTATAAATTATTATTGTTACCTAAATCTATTTAAACATAACGTTCAACTTATTGCATTGCATATTGTCTCATTTCCTTCTACATCCCCTCCACCTTCTGATCGTGTAGATATATAGTGAGAAAATAGTTTCATTATTCTCATAAATAATATTTAATGGCGTATTCTTCAAATATTTATTAAAATTTTCTTTCTCTGCTACTTCTTTAAAAACACATATATATCACCTATCAACACTTGTTAAATATTTGAACAAATACAGCTTCATGATAAACTAGAACAAATTTCATCCATCCTCTTCTTCCTCTTCTATTTTTTGTAATAGTAACACTCCAAAAACCAGATATAATTTCATAGATTGCATTTATAATTTGATTCTAATTTAAAAATAAAAAATAATACTATTAAATTAAGAAGCTAAAAGTTGTCAGTTATGTTTAAAATACTTAGACTTGAATTGATTCATTTTTATAAATATGTATGTATGTATATATATATATATATATATATTTACGTTTATAGATCAGTTATTTGACTATTTCTATAGTATTTTTGTCCTACCGTATATAGTGGGACGATTTGGTGGACTTTTTTCTATTATGAAATTTACCCTGGGACGATTTGGTAGACAATGTAAAGAGCATGTAGAAAAAATAAAAAAAAATTTTTTTTTCAAGGAAAATTAGTTTTTATGAAATACAAAGTATTGTTAAGGATATCATCTGTAAAAAAAAAAATTATTTACTAAAAAAAATGATATATTTACTATATGATGAATTTAATCTAAAAAAATGAATCAGCACTAATGCCTTGATTGTAGAATAATTATCCGATGCTATTCTATTTTTATCAAATTCGCGCATACATATTATCATCATTATCATTATTATGAACACAATCAGTTAATTTATTATGAGCAAAAAATTAATTCCCATATTGTTTTTTTTTTTTTACTATGATCAATTTTCGGTATGATTAAATAGCCAATAGGCCATGCCAACTTCCCAAGCTCAATTCTTCATCCATAAAAAATTTATATATAAACTCCAAAAATTTTCGATCGTTAAAAATCCAAAGAAATAAATTGTCCTTTGGACTTGGGATACATATTCTTGTAAAAGATAAAAACAAAAAAACAAATTCCAATATAAAAATTAAATAAAAAAAAATCGATTTATTTCTTATAATAAACAAAAATGTCTAATACACAATCAATTACATTAAAAATCGATGATAATAATAATAGATTACTGGATCCAGAAGCTGAAAATGTTTTAAAGTCTCAAGTTAATATTGACGAACATAAACCATCATATTGGAAATTATATTCTTTTGCCAGTAGAATAGATTGGTGTATAATGATTTTTGGTTTAATATTTTCTGGTATTACTGGTGCTACTACGGTAAATATTTGCGACTTTAAAAACAAAATTATCCAGCATAACATATTGCGTAATATATATATATCTAAACTAAATAATTAATTGAATTCATTAGCCATTAACAACGATCGTATTTGGAAGAATGGTTAATCATTTCACGGATTTTCAAGCAGGCCGAATTAGTAGCGAAGACTTTCAAAAAGTAGTTAATAGTAACACATTATTCTTTGTGTACCTAGCAACTATTACTTTTGTCGCCACTTATATTTATATGGCATGTTGGATTTTTACTGGTGAAAGGTGAATAATTAATATTTATTACCCAATAAATCGGTTCCCTCAATAAATTAATTGTTAAAATAACCAGCTTAACTGCGCATTTACTATTAACCCATTTAGAATTACACGAAAAATTCGTGAAGCTTATCTTCGTGCGGTGCTTCGTCAAAATATTGCTTATTTCGATAAACTTGGTGCTGGTGAAGTAACAACTCGTATCACTTCTGATACTCATTTGATCCAAGATGGTATTAGTGAAAAAGTTCCCGTGGCTGTTCAAGTAATTATCAAATCCATTTAAATAGTTTTATTTCATTCTTTTTATATTAATCTTGATATAAATTAATTTTTCTTTATTTTTAGCATATTTGTGAATTCATTACTGCGCTTACTATAGCTTTTGTAAAAAGTTGGAAATTGACACTTGTGATCTGCTGTGTAATACCATTGATTGTAATAACAACTGGAATCATGAATAAACTCACTTCAATATACATGAGGAAAACCTTGGATTCTTATTCATTTGCTGGTACAATAGCTGAAGAAGTTATTGCAACAATCAGAACTACTGTGGCATTTGGGAACCAGAAAAAACTTTCTAAATTATATGATGTACATTTGGGAAAAGCTAAAGTTCAAGGCATAAAAAAATCTATAGTCAGGGGTACTTCAATGGGTTTCATCCAATTTTTTATTTATACAACATATGGCTTGGCTTTTTGGTTTGGATCAACTTTGATTTTATCTGGCGAATTGGCTCCTGGAAGTGTTATAAATGTATTCTTTGCTGTGTTGATGGGAGCTCTCTCTCTTGGAAGTCTTGCACCTGAGATTCAAGCTTTTAGTTCTGCAATTAGTGCAGGTTCAAAAATTTTTGAAACAATTAAACGGGTTCCAGTAATTGATTCTTTGTCTGAGGAAGGTGAACAACTTGTAGATGGTGTTCAAGGTCACATAGAACTTAAAAATATTTCTTTTGTTTATCCAGCAAGGCCTGATGTTCAAACTTTGGATAATGTTTCATTGAATATTCCAGCTGGTTCCACTGTGGCTTTGGTTGGTTCATCTGGGTCAGGAAAAAGTACAATTGTATCACTTGTTCTCAGGTTCTATGATCCTGTTATGGGAAGTATTACAATTGATGGTCATGATATAAAATCATTTAATTTGAAATGGTTACGTAGACAAATGAGTTTGGTGGGTCAAGAACCTGTACTTTTCAATACAACAATTGCTGAAAACATTGCTCATGGCTTGATTGGTTCAGAGTATGAGCAGCTTAATGATGAAAAAAAACATGAGATGATTGAAACTGCATGTAAAATGGCAAATGCACATGATTTCATTATGAAATTACCAAACAAGTATGACACAATGGTTGGTGAAAGTGGTTTCTTATTATCTGGTGGTCAAAAACAACGTATAGCAATTGCTCGTGCTATTGTTAAAAATCCAACAATTTTATTACTTGATGAGGCCACAAGTGCTCTTGATACCAACAGTGAGGGAATTGTACAAGATGCTCTTGATAAAGCTTCACAAAATCGTACAACTATAGTCATTGCCCATCGTTTGTCAACAATCAAAAATGCAACAAAAATTATTGTGATGGATAAAGGTGTTATTGTTGAATCTGGTAATCATAATGAACTTATGGCAAAAGAAGGTTACTATTTTAAATTGGTTGAAGCTCAACATATAACAAGTAAAACTGAAGATTCATCATTATTATCAATTCCAACTGAAAAACTAGAGGAGATTTTTCCTGATGATGTTCAAATAAGTCGCATTATTACAAATAAGTCAAATAAGTCAGCATCATCAGCAATAATGTCTAAAAGGTTAGCTGATATTGAATCTGGTATCAAAAGAGATAGTGATTATAAAACATTCGAACTTATAAGAAAAGTGGTTGCTATAAATCGACCAGAACTCCCATTAGTGGTTCTTGGATTATTTGGTGCTATTGTGGCTGGTTCTGTTCAACCTGTGTATGCTGTGATATTTTCAAAAATCATACAAGCATTTGCTACAACTGGTGACGAATTAACTCAAGAGGCCAAATTTTGGTCACTTATGTTTTGTGTGTATTTTCTTTCCTTTATTTTTACAATGTCATGAATTTTTTTAGATGTTATTAATTTATGAATACTTACTATATATTATTTATTAATTACATTATATAGTGGTTATTGCTGTTGTAACTATGTTGGCTAATTTTATACAAGGGATAACATTTGGAATTTCTGGTGAAAACCTTACACAGCGCATACGGTCACAGTCATTTGCAGCAATATTACATCAAGACATATCATTTTTTGATGAGGAGAATCATACAGTTGGTGTATTGACAAGTTCATTATCACTGGATGCAACACACGTGAATGGATTGGCTGGTGCAACACTTGGAACAATTTTACAAGTTTTTGCAACTATAATTGGTGGATTGATAGTTGCATTGGCAGTTGGATGGAAATTGGCTTTAGTTTGTATGGCAACAATACCTTTATTGATAGGATCTAGTTTATTACGTATGAAAATGTTAAATGGATTTCAAGAAAAAACCAAAAAAGCATATGAACATTCTGCTCAAATTGCATGTGAAGGTACAGCCAACATGAGAACTGTTGCAGCTCTTACACGTGAAGATGACTTGTGGAGTATTTATCATCATTTGTTGGATGAGCCAATGAAACAAGGAACATATAATGCTTTTTATGCATCAATTGCATTTGCAGTTGCACAATCTATATTATTCTTTATTAATGGATTGGCATTTTGGTATGGAAGTGTATTGTTTAGGACTGGTGAATATGATTTACAAAAATTTTTTACAATTTTTGTAGCCATTATTTTTGGATCAATGTCAGCTGGACGTGTATTTGGATTTGCACCAGATATTGTAAAAGCAAAATCAGCAGCTGCATCCATAATTGCATTATTGGAGAGTAAACAAAATATAGGAAATGATGGTGAAAGAGTCAATAATATCAAGGGACATATCAAATTTATTGATGTACATTTCCGGTATCCAACAAGACCACATGTCCCAGTATTGAGAGGGTTGACACTTGAGATCAAACCTGGACAGTTTGCTGCATTAGTTGGACCTTCTGGATGTGGTAAATCAACAACAATTGGATTGACTGAGAGATTTTATGAAACAACAATTGGTAGAATTGAAGTTGATGGGATTGATGCTTCCAAAATGAATATTAATGATCTTAGATCAAACATAGCGCTTGTTTCACAAGAACCATCACTTTATGATATGACGATTAAAGATAATGTGCTATTTGGTGCCAGGGAAGGACAATCACCAACACAAGAGGATGTTGAAAGAGTATGCAAGGAAGCAAACATACATGATTTTATTAAAGATTTACCAGATGGTTATGACACTTATGTAGGTAGTAAAGGTGCACAATTATCTGGTGGACAAAAACAAAGGATTGCTATAGCAAGAGCTTTGATTCGTAATCCCAAAATTTTACTACTTGATGAAGCAACATCAGCACTTGATTCAGGATCAGAGAAGGTTGTTCAAAAGGCATTAGATTTGGCAGCTAAAGGCAGAACAACATTGGCAATTGCACATAGATTAAGTACAGTACAACATGCTGATGTAATATTTGTGATAAAAGATGGCAAAGTACGTGAACAAGGTACTCATCAAGAATTATTATCAAAGAATGGTATATATTATAATATGGTACAAGAACAAGATTTAAGCACAAATAAATAAGGATTTTTATTATTCTAAACAATTTGTATTCAATTATTTTAATTTTAATTTTAAGATATAAATATAGACTATTTATTAATTTATTTTTTTAACCATGGGTGGGATTTTAGACATTAATTAATAAAAAAATTGTTAATAATATATTATTATATGAAGTGAACAGGTAAATAATCTATATTATTTAATGTGGTGAACCAAAACCAAATCGTGTGAATTTAAAATTTAAAATTCACACGCACAACATTAATGCAAAGCTTATTTAGTCCGAGACTCTTATCTATAATTGTTTTGCTATTTTCAACCGCCAAAATGCTTGGACATAGTGAAACTTTAATACTAATAGATTTTTCGAAAAAAACTCCCAATGTAATGTCAATTAAGTCAAAGGCCCTTGTTCCCCTTTGAATTTCCATTCCTAAGGGTTGCAAAAGGATTATTTAGATAAACAACAAACAATGTCCGAAACCTTCTAATTTTTTAAGTTCATAGAAATGTCAAATATTAAAGTTTGACAATTTAGGCTATCTCTATTCTACAGTCAACCCTTGATAAACCGATTTTCGCTTATAACGATGCAAAATTGGTTATAATCATCGTTAAGCCGAATTTTATTATAATTTCTATCTTACTTGATAAACCGAACTTAATGGTTTGTACAAAATAATAAAAGCCGAATATGATCATAAACTGATTTTAAAATTCGTCTTATAATGATAACGCTTAAAAATAATGCTCGATCTACTTTCCATTTTAACCATGTCATGTCCTAATAAAACAGCACGATAATTAGAATTTTTGAATAATATTGAAGTTGATAATGTTGAAATTGAAGTTGAAGTTGATATTGAACGAGGAAATCGTGAATTTCAAGATTTAATTAACTAACTCCCATTTGATGATTCACTTTTAGCGGACGAGTATTAAAATATTGAGAATAACATGGTTGCAGATGAATTAGTAATGGAAGATGAGGATATTATTGCATTAATTCAGCCAACAGGAATAGATGAGAAACCTTTATTCCAGAAATTTCTATCAAAGATACCATAATGGAATTTATTAAATTTTTAGTATGCCCTCTAAGTGATTTCGATGTATGCGAAGATGAATTAAAGTGCATTCGTACTCTTGGAAAAATTTATCAAGTCATAAGATTAATAGTTCAGCGCAACAATCTTTAGATAAATATTTTTGTTTAGAATAATTTGTATCATAAACCGAATTTTGATTCCCAAAAGTTCGGTTTATCAAGGTTTAACTGTACATTATATCATCCAATATGACAACCAAATTGCCTTGAACATCATAGCAAATAATTGGCAACTTCTTCAATTCCGATCTCTTGGGAAGTTTAATAGTGAAAATTATATGCTAAATTTTTGTCAAACATTTTTGTGATATCACTTCTGTGGATGATATTTATAACCAAGCTTATGTTCCTTCCCGTAGCTTTTATTTTCCTCGCCCATATCATCTTCCATACATTGCATTTTGTAGTCGCAGTGTGAGATTCCATGGATTGGTTTTGTAAAGCTGTTTTTTTTATCTGGCGGTCGAAACATTCTTACTGTAACAGTAAGCACAGTTTCAAAATACATGAAGTCGAAATGTTTCGACTTGAGGCAACTACATAGTAAAAATCAGTTTCGACCCTATTTCGACCAGATCTGCAAATGGTTGAAATAGTTTCGACCTCATGTATAACTGAGACTACCTCAGCATTGTTATTCACATCACTGTCAGCAGTGTTGATTGGAATGATTGCTCTATGTAAAATATGATCTGGTACTTTCTGAACACTTCAAAAGTACTTGCCTTTTCCTACAACAATGGTTTTGATTTGTCAAGCATCAAAGTTGTAAAAAGACAATTTTCAATCTTTAAAAAACTGCTGCATATCATGACTTTAATAATTGGATGACTTATTCACTTTGACCACTTCAGTCACTAGAGATTCCGTACAACTTTCAATTCCGTACACTATTTTTTTTTTGCTCCGTACATTTTTTATTCTTATTTTTTAATTTTGTACGGAACGGAATTTGTGAATTCTGAAAAGTCGATTGGTGGGGGACAGTCTGCGATCTTCGATTCCATATTTTTGTTCCATATAGAGCATTATTTACTACAGAAGCGCAGATGTACGGAATACGAAGCCTCTATAGACTCTGGCCACTTTTGATTCCAATCCCAATTGTGGGCTGATTTGGATTAGTATACATATTTTTCTGTTGCTTTGAAAACATTCAAGGATAACCTTTATAAGGAATAAGTATTTCTTGTACTGATGATGGATATCAATTGGCACAAACCATACATGATTAAATCCTCAATATATTTCACATCCTCTTTCTTATTAGAAAACTTTGGTGATAAACTTTACTTAGTATGGAATAATTGGAAGATCTGTATAATTTCATCTCAAGATGGAGAGAATTGGGAAAAGACTGTGAGTTATGTTATGGACTTCGATTTATACCTAAACCTGTAGTAAGTATGTGCCAATTATGATTTTGAAAAAAAGAAGCCAATATGTTATGAACAAATGTGATTTTGGTTTTCACACCAAATACTTACTCGGATAGAAACACCATTAATATGACATCAAAAGAAATTTAGGAATCCGGTTTGGATCGAATCGAGTCGAATTTTAAAGTGATCCGACTCGTCCGGGGCTCGCCATGTCCAGATGAAAAAAAATAAAATGGAATGCCACTTTTGTTTTATTCTTCTTAAAATTTTGATAATGTTTAACAAGCACATTTTTGCAAATTTTCATACGACGTTTTACCTGGTTAGTAGTCTCACTCCAAACCAGTACTGATAAGCAGGGGCTTTTTGAATGGTGAACCCCATAATATAAGAAAAGAAAGTTATACCTACCTCCGGGAAAAGCATCCTCAATTTTGATTTTTATGAGTACTAAAGAAAAAAGATCAACATGTTGTCAATTGTCATTGTCATGTTCAATCAAATTAGTAAACATCACAAAGAGTATTAACAGACGAACAAATAACAAATTATTCGACATTGCAAACAGTGTACAAATATTCTCTCAAACGGATAATAAATAAATGAAATAGAATGAGTGAAAATAATTTTTTGTATATTTTTTTATGCAATTTGTTCATTATCTTTCTCTTCATCCAATTTCTTTCGTAATGACTTCCTCCATTTCTTAACCTTCTCCCACGTAACCTCTTTTTCCTTCTTCAGCTTTTGCTTTTCATCATCCAACCTTTTTCTCTTTCATCCAACTTCTTCTCCCTTCCAATTCGTTCAATTCTTTTTCCTTGCCCTCATCTTTAAATTTTTTCAACTCTTTTTTTGTTTCTTCACATTCTTATACTTTTTTTCAATTGCTCTTTGATCATTGTCATTTTAAAGTATGAAAATTAAAAAATTAATTTTTTAAAAAAAAATTTTTTTTATTAAATCACGATCGTGGCCAAGGATATGGCAGAAACTGAAGGACCGAACTTTGAGTTCGAAACTAATACTAATGTTGAATCAGAAATTCTGCCGAAATCTGAAACCCCTGTCGAATTTAAAATCCCTGGTCGAAACCTTTTTTATATTAGGGGTTCTGACTTATTCAAATTATTGGTTTTATTCGTTATGAACTCGAGTATTCGAATAAAACGAATAAAACCAATAATTCGAATAATTTGTTACTATTGAAATTATTGAAATTAAATTATTGAACACTTATTTGTTAAATTATTTGCGATTTACATGCGTGAAATTCAAATTAGCCAATCAGATTTTCATATCCAAGCACCACCCTAAAATTTTTAATTATTAGTTTCAATTTTCACATCTAATACTAATACATTAATGTAAAATGCATTGGACTGTTGTTTCTTACTAACTAAATCTATATATTAATATTAAAAAAATTCTTGCTAAAATATTTCGGGAAAATCTGTATTGATTGTTTTGAAATCCTTTCCACAAAGCCTCAAAAGACCAAGGAAAAATCCGATTAATTAGCTATAGATAAATTCGGTGGTGAAGGTAAGCATTTTCGTAAATGTTTTTTTGAAAGAAATTCATGTAATATAAAAAAAATTGTAATAAACATAACTTGTAAATTGAGTGTAACGTGTGATTTGCATTAAATAAATTTACCATACAACTCTATTTTTAGAGGCCAATTTATTGTGACACGATGTTGATTATTATGATGGGATTTTTGGATAAAGTGCTAAAAAAATTTGAAACATTTGTTTACCACTGAATATCCATTCATTTTATATATTCATTCAATATCCAGATACTCATTCATTTGGCGATTAAATTAATTATTCAGTGAATATATTCGTTTTTAACAAAAAATTTTAAATTTATTAAACATTTCACATTCTATCAAAATCATCAATCATTGTATTTCCAGCTTGATTAATAATCTCTCTGGACGTTGCAGGTGCACGCAAGTATTTAATAGCTTACTTTGACAAAACAGAAAATCTGGAATGGATCATCTTTCCATATCCAACTTGACTTCTTAGAACCACCTTTTACTTCAAAAAATGAGCAGCAGAAGACTCCTCCCTCTTCCATCATCGTAACTGAAAGCTCTCTCTTCTTACATTTTAAATGAATGCAAGTGAAAAAATTAATTTAATTAGTTAGAAATGAATATTCACTTTTGATCCATCATATCCGGTCAATCAATCAATGAAAAAGCAAAATGTCCGATTCAATGAGGTTGGGTGCAACCTCTAGTTATAGCGAATATTACCTTTTATCGAGTATCAATAGATCAATAATAGTAATAATAATAATAAAGGTTCTCCTTATTTAATATTAATAATATTCCAATTCTATAAATAGGTTATTTGACCAATATTTAGCAGAAATTTCGGGTTGCATTGAAATTTCGTACTACTACAACGGTACATGACTAGCGCCAAACTCTAAAAAGGAATTAATTTTATTAACGGGAAACAAGTATCAGTTTTTATGTTAGTAAAGTCGCCCGAAAATTTTAAAATATTAACAATAATAATAATAATAATAATAATAATAATAATAATAATAAATACAATTAATTTTAAATTAACCCAATTAATACAATATTATTTAATTAATTTAGTGTTGAGAACATTGTTCAACTTTCTTTGCAACACAAGACTAACAAATTTAGCTGTGAATTTAAAAAAAACCAAAATCTGAAATTACATTCAATCAAAATTACCCCTTTCATTATTTTTTTTTTAGTAATAACAATAATTCCACACAATTCTTTTTTTACACCTACCTTCCTTTTCTTTTCTCTCCTCCATCCCCTTGATATCGTCATCATCCATATTCTAATGTTAATTTAATTTATAAAAAATAAATCCTTTTGCCGCAGGCGACTTTTCCCAAATTTTTTAAAAAAAAAGATTCAAAAAAATTTATATATATAAATAAATAATTACATATATATATTTGCCTTCCCTTGATAATTAATCATAAGGAATTATAATCAATAAAAACAAAGCCCCAGAATGCAATACAATGACGAATTTTATCAACCACCTTATTCGCCAGCACCCTCTACGTTCCCAGCTCCAACTAGAACACCGCCACCAGTTGCTGGCGAGCCTCCAAACCTTGTAACCGCAATATTTAATGCCGTAATTCAAAATAATGTTGGTTTAGTAAGTTCAATTCTGAGCGAAAAAAGATTCAACCCTGACAATTTAAGAAATAGAGATGGAAAAACTCCTTTAATGGTGGCTGCTTGCGAAAATTGTCCCGACATTGTTAAGTTATTGGTTTCTTTACATATTAAGATAGATTTACAAGGTAAAATATTTATTATTATATTAAAGAAATTATTTTAATTTTGATTTTTTTAAATTTTAAATATTAAATATTTTTTTTACTTTGCGTTAAATAGATAACGATGGTGAATCAGCATTATACCAAGCAGCTGCATCCGGAAGCACGGAAGTAGTTGAAATTTTAATTGTCGCACATGCTAATGTTGAATTAGGAAACAAGGTAAATAAATTGTTTTTTTAAATTTTCTATTAATCTAAAATAATAGTATTAAAACTATGTATGTACGTATATGCGCGTGTGCGTAGGAAACTATCACGCCAATAATGATTGCAGCCTATAATGGACATGCCGACATATGTCGAATACTTTTGGATTATGGCCGTGCTAATATTAATTATCAAGATAAGTTTCGTAAAACTGCATTGATGCTGGCTTGTTATGCAGGTCGCTTTGAAGCAGCCGAAGTATTATTGGATAGAAGTGCAGACGTTAATTTATTAGATCAGGTTTGAAAAAAAAAAAATTTTTTTCCCGTAAATATTTTATAATAATTTTAATTAAAATATTTTTTTAAAATAAAAAAAAATGAATAATAGTACGGTTGGACATCTTTAATGATTGCAGCATATGCAGGTCATGTTGAAATTTGTCATTTATTGTTGCATCATAACGCTGATAAAAATATTGCAGCAAAAGATAAAACAGCTGTCATTCTTGCAAGGGATGTAGGACATCATAGTGTAGCAAATCTAATTGAAAATTATGTACCTGGAACAAAACCACCTGTAAGATCTGTAAGATCACGACAAATCCCGAATCATGATCAATATCCTAACGTTGGTGGTCGTGATACAGCACATTATGCACGACAAAGTCCTGACCCTCTACGACAACAACAACAACAACAACAACAACAACAACAACAACAACAACAACTACAACAACAACAACTACAACAACAACAACACCAAGTACAATCTCATCGTCGACGCCATCAAAATCAAAGCATCCAATTAGATGAACAAAATCCCTATGCATCCAAAGGTATTATGATGCCTTTAGTACATGAGCAATCAAGACGTACCATACAGCCAAAAAACGCTAACAGAAGATCAAAATATTATAGTCTCGCTGGCCCTGGGATTGATGACCCAAATCCTGCACCATTTACAGCGCCTCATTTAAAACAAGATATGGCTCCAAGAAAAGACAATTCATCTTGGGTTATTTTTTCTTTAATAGCAACTTCATGCTTTTGCAATCCATGCTTATCAACTATTGGTAGAATGAAAGATCCAAATGTGCGTCAAGCTTGGAGGGAAAAGGTTGCACTTTGTATAATAATATTAATCATATCTGGATTTATGGGATTTTTAACATTTGGTTTGGCTACAATTGCATGTCAAAAAAAGGAGCCTCTCCTTCCTGAAAATATCCTTAGAGACTTTGGACCTGACCAACCTAATGCTAAAGCGCATATTGTCCGTGGGAGGCTTTACAATACTGGTGTCTACTTTCTTAGTGGATCGCATAGACCTATTGCGCCATTTACAGATGACCAATTGAACGACATTATTGTGAAATTATTTGGCAGAGATATTTCTGGATTTTTTCCTCCAAACAATTTACTTATCGGATGTGCTTACACACCAAAAGACAATGGAACAATTTGTTCTCAAGGATTGTCAGATCCAAGATACCATTGTCATACATCATCAAAATCGTTATTGACTCTTAAAGAACTTGATATGAATCAATTTGTGGGTTACTCGTGGGATAATGTTACCGATGGAGACAGGCAAATGTTTGTGTATAAAGAAAATGTCTATGATATTACAGACTATCTTAATTTGACACCTGATCAACAATGGCTTGGAGACAGTAGTACTACGGAATGGTTAAGAAGTCTTGTACATAAAGATGCGACTAAAGATGTTTTACGCACTCAACAAAATAAAAATTTTGCAAAATGCTTTGATCATTTTTTGGTTGGAGAAATTGATGGAACAACTATCGGGTGTGTTGCCACAAACGTAATATTAATAATAATGACGGTGGTTTTCACAGCAATTACCTTGATTAAATTTACGTCAGCAGTTGCATTCTCGTGGTTTTTATCTTCGCAACTTGGAAAAATTTCAAAGAAACCAAAACTTGAAAGTGATATTACAAACATCATATTGTTGGTAACATGTTATTCAGAAGGAGAAGGTTCTATGCGCACAACAATTGATTCATTGGCGGCGTCAGATTATCCAGATGATCACAAATTATTATTTGTTATTGCTGATGGAGACGTAACAGGATCAGAAAATGATCGATCAACGCCACAGATATGTAAAGATTTATTAACACCATTGGATGGTTCTCCAGAACCTGAACCTAAATCATATTTAGCCATTGGCGATGGACAAAAACAACATAATATGGCACAGGTATACATAGGATATTATAATGTTAGTGAACATAAAGTTCCAATGGTTTTAGTTATAAAATGCGGCACACCAGAAGAAAAAAAAGGAGCAAAGGCTGGTAACCGTGGTAAACGAGATTCGCAACTCATATTGATGCAATGGTTAAGTCATATAATATTTAATGAGCGTATGACACCTTTGGAATTTGAATTATTTGAAAAGGTTCGTTTACTCACCAAATTAACACCAGATCGATATGAAATGGTGCTTATGGTAGATGCAGACACTGTGGTTAAAAAGGATAGCGTGAAGCATATGATTGCAGCCATGGAACGTGATCCTACAGTTATGGGATTATGTGGTGAAACAAAAATCGCTAATAAAACCGCCAGTTGGGTTACAATGATTCAGGTAACATATTATTAATATAATTGTTTTTTTTTTAAATTGATAATGATTAATAAAATCGATTTTACATATTAAATAATAATAATATAGGTTTTTGAATATTATATATCACATCATCTTGGAAAGGCTTTTGAATCTATATTTGGTGGTGTCACGTGCTTGCCAGGTTGTTTTTGTATGTATCGTATTAAAGCACCTAAAGATGGATATTCAGTTCCAATACTAGCAAATCCAGACATAGTAGAGGTTTATTCTTCGAATACGGTCGAGACATTACATCAAAAAAATCTTTTGCTTCTTGGTGAAGATCGATATTTGACCACATTAATGTTGAGAACATTTCCTAAGCGCAAAATGATTTATGTACCCAAAGCAATATGTAAAACAGTGGTACCCGATGAATTCAAAGTATTGCTTTCTCAACGACGTAGATGGATTAATTCAACTATTCACAATCTTATGGAACTTATTCTTGTACCACAACTTTGTGGTATCTTTTGTTTTTCTATGCAATTTGTTATTTTCCTTGAATTGGTGGGCACAGTAGTTTTACCCTCATCATTAATATTTCTGGTTTATTTAGCTGTTATGGCAGTACAAGGACAACCTGTTCTACTACCATTGCTTTTCATCTGTGGAATGTTTTTACTGCAGGCAATCTTGGTCATATTTACATCTCATAGAGTTATGTATGTATTATGGATGATTGTTTATATATTTGCTATTCCGGTATGGAATTTTCTTCTGCCTGTGTATGCGTTCTGGCATTTTGATGGTAATTATATTCATTCTATATTATATTATTTTTTTTGTTGTTTTTTATCAAAATTAATTATTTAATTATCTAAAAAAAGATTTCTCATGGGGAGCAACACGCAAAATTTCTGGTGAAGATACAGGACATGGTGAAGGAGGTGGAAATAAATTTGATCGTACAGGGTTCCCAATGAAACGTTGGGATGAATGGATGCTTGAAACACAGAAACAAACACAATTTTTACCAGCTTACGCTCCACCAAATAATGCATCTTCTTACCCAACAACAACAGGAATGGGGATGTCGCCATCAAGACCAACATCGCCGTTACCACCACAACAACCACAAGGTATTTATAAAAAGAATAATAATAATAATAATTCAATGATGACGCACAATGATAATTCTAATAATAGAATGATGGGATATAATAATGGTGGTGAACAAGGTGCTTATAACAATATGGGTTATAATAATAATAGTGGTGGAAGACTAATGGGCCCTAGAAATCTTAATCAAAATCCATATAAATTTTAATTAATTTATAGATATATATATACCATGTATTTTTAATATATATATATGTATTTTTAATATTTATCATGTATTTTAATATTTATCATGTAATTTTTTATTTGTAAACTAATAATTTTTAATTTTTGGGAGAAATAGACTTAATACTTAATAAAATATAATATAAATAAAAATACTGAACATCACAACTGTGCTACCAATATAATATAGTCATCAATGGTTATTTCTCTTAATAATCAATAGTCTGAATATCATATCAATAATAACGAATGGTCAAGTACGCACCCGACAAGGGTATATTATTAATTTTGTTCTAGAAGCTTTGAGCATTGTTCAATTTGTTGTTGGTTTGCCAATATCTTGTTTTGCCTAACCTATTACTTTAATGGGGGAGACTACACTAAAAATTTTGAAGAATGAAATCATTAATAGAAGACTACCACTGTAGTCACGGGAACAGGATTGATTTTATGATTTCTTTTTGTAGGTAGATCATAAGAAAATAGCAAAAAATGCTGAAGATTATGATCAACTATATCATTAAAGAATATCCTGGTGATTATGAAATGTTGAAATTATTTGGAATCCAAGCATTGTTGCCCGAGTAGTCATACTAACACCATGCATGCAAAAGAATTAAACGTGTTTAAAAATATAAATAAAAATCCATACTAATGCTCGCAACATTGGTCCTAACCTTTGCTTACTAACTAAAGCAAATAAAGCATGGCTTTTTACCAAAATTCCAGAACATCAAATCCAGTAAAAGGCCGCAAAAAAATAGTGATTTGGTGATGTAACCACGTTAATTCATATGTAAAAAAAATTTGTTTTCTTTATGTCTGATTAGGATTTTTAAAAGCATCATCAATTAAAAGCTTTACGTTTTTTTTTGTAGATTGTTTCATTCTGCCTTGTCTAGATCACTTGAATCTCTATATATAATCAATTTTGGAGTTGAAGGATCTGCAAGGCCAATAAATTTTCCCAACTAGATATTCGAAAGTTCTGTCATGTGTAAAAAATTAACCAATCATATTTCTACTGATAGTTTCGTATCACTCGGCCTGCACGTAAACAAACAAAAAAGTAACAAATTTTTATTACATTCTGCAAATAATAAAATAATAAATAATAATGTTGAGAGGATGTGGAGCAATTACAATACATGTTTTAGTATTAATTACATTATTATTATCATTTGTATTTATAAATCATGATTATATACCTGAACAAGTTCCTGCTAGATTTACTGGATATCCACAATGGCGTGTTGATGCTATTAAATGTAATTTTTATTGTTACAAATTGTATCGATTTTTCTTTTCTTAAATATGGTAATATTAATCATCCAAATTATTGTTATTAGATTGGGATCAAGAAAGGTATGATGCATCATTATCATTTATGATAATTGCTACACTAATATCAAGTTACTACTCGTACAAATGGGTAAACAACCAAAACAAACAAGCAAAAAAATACATCACATACTTGTACCAAGAGAATGGGAGTAGAATATCATCAATCTATTTTAATCGATTTCTAAGCTATTATTTGATTTTCACAGCATTGGCAACTATCACATTGTTTATATTTGATATTGGTAAATTATGGTCAATATTTGGAACTTTACATATTATCGGCGAGGTGATTGTTATGTTGCTGTTGTCACAAGGTGGTAAGATCTCTTCATATTGGTTTTATGGAATAGTTGGTGGCTATATATTCCTTGTCAATGTTATAAATATTAGTTTATCATGGCCTTATGATGCTATATGGTTTAAGTGGCAAGGTAAATATATTTATTATTGGAAAAATGCGAGGATGAGCGATACACATATATTTTACTAAATACTTAATTTGTTTCGTAGGTTTTTGCTCAGATTTTGCAATCTTAATAGTATTCACACGTATTTATTTATCAACAAGTGAATATGTCAGGGAACAAACATCAGCTCAACTGCCAATTATAGATGATGAAGATATGAATATGGAAAATTCATCATCAAGAAATGAGGAAAATTCAATTGCACCAAAAATAATAAATCATCCCAACCAATTGTTGTTATTGTGTTTTGCCTCCTTTATTCATATACTTGGTAATATTGTGCACACATTTAATCCATTTGATGGTAGAAGGTAATAATTTCATTTTTGTTATTTTGTAGTCAGAAGATTAAATTAGTATGTACTTGAAAAATTAAATTGATTGATCGATTGGTTGATTGATTTACTAATTCAATATTTCTCCCACTCACTCTTTTGCTCATTCTCTTCTTACTTAATTGTTAGGTATATTGTGTTGAATCTAAGTTATGCTATAACATTCCCGTGTATTGCACTATACATTTATCTTGATACACATTGTACAAGTGTCCTGCAATCAAAAAGAATTTTATTACCTGACACTCCAGATTGGAAAGTTATTGTTATAACTATTATGTCTATTATTTTTGCTACTTTGATTATTAGAATTCCTTTTCTCATTTTAATTTAATACATAATAATTTAATAATTTAATATATTTAATTTAATATTTTAAAATAAATTTTTATTTTATTTCAATGTAACCCTTTAAACACTTTGAGATGATGATTTAATGAATTATGAGTATGTAGTTTATAACATGAACCTAAACTGCCAACAATATACTTGACTTTTCGTAAAACTCATCCAATACATGAATGTAAAAGTGCCTACAATAATATCATATTTATTATATGTAATTATTTACATTATATACAAGGTTCACTGGTAACAAATAAATCATATCCTTTACACAAATATGCTGCTACATCAATTGTCAATTTCTCTGTTTTGATAAACAACATCAACAACATCATCAATTTTTCTTTTTAATGTATTCATGCTGAGTTGTAGTTGTATTGTTGTTGTATTACAATTTTCTACAGATGCAACAACATCTAAACATTTAATAATTGCATGTTTAAGTGGATGTCTTGTAGTCGTTTTTGAAACACAACAATGTTCAAAACAAATGAATATTTACAAAATTATTTTAATTGTTACGAAATTTTAAAACAAACAATAATATCATAATACATAAATATCACAGACATCACTAGAGCTCCGAAACGAGCTGGGCTAACCCGAAAACTTTTTTGGACTGTGCCAATTACACTTGAGGTCAAAATTATTAAATTGCACCACCTAACATAATTTTATACAACTGACACAAGATGCAAGTCTCAATTCATGGTGCAAACATTATTCATTAGCTAATAAAACCTTTTTGGCTATGAAGCATTGATGTTACATTAAAAATTAAAATTGGATAAGTTTTCATGCAATAAATAAAGAGTTTTATATGTGATTAAAGTTTGAATTAATTCACACACATATCATGATTGTGTCTTGTGATGGTGGCTGAAATTATTTTAGCAAATCTGAAATAGTTTACCTATGGAAATTAGGAATTTAGGCTCTTAAACTAGTGACGAAATTTAAAAATTACCTAGACCATGGGCAAACTCCCTAAACTGTGAATTAAGTTGCCAAACCTATGACCAAAGTTTTATGATGAATAAAACGGATTTACCGTAATGCCGTCCAATCATATGCCGGGCATGTGATCTATAGTCTCTCGTTTTGTATTTTATATTAATATTTTATATTTGCATTTTTGTTATTTATTTAAAAAAGATTATGATTATCATAATGTCATTTTTTGACCTAATTCGTTTTATAATAATAAAACAAAACAATTCTTTTTTTTTTGTTCAATAAAACACTTTTGTGGTCAATAGAGTTTAATTGACCGCTTGGTTTTCACCCGCAGTTTAGGTTTCGCCAACTTCGCCGCAAAATTAGACCTAAACTATGGGGTTAGTTCCGGCCATCACCCGCTAGCCCTGTGTCTTTAATTATGTATTGCGTCACGAATTGTCTTGAATTACGTCTTGCGTCACGAATTGCCGTCTTACATCTCTTGCATCATGAATTGTATTTTACGTCACGCATAACACAAATTGCAGCTTTTAAACCACTGTGACTGTCTCGACTTTTTATTAATTAATAAAATAAAACTTATTATTATCTAAATTTATGTATATCACAAAAATTTTCTTATTAACCCGAAGTCAACCCGAACTCGACCCATTAGGAGCTTTAAACATCACCATGTATTTTTTATAACAATTTTGCTATCTCAGATTAAAAATGTCTTTTGTAAAAAGATCAATCTCTGATACTGAAAATTTACCATCTTCAAAAAATATCAAAAAATCAATAAATACACCAAAAAGACCTAATCCTAACACTGAAAACCCACCATCTTTGAAAAAACAAAAAAATCATTAAAGCTTCAAAACGGTTTACCTGATATTGAATATATACCATCCACAGTAAAAATAGGCCTACTTAAACTTCTTAATGGAATTAATTTCTCTGACTTGGGTGAAATAGAAAAAGGGCCAAATATTTTTGTTCAGCAAGATGACACTTGACATTGATAATTTGGAAAACTTTTACATTTCAAGAACTCCAGAAATTGGAATAACATTCTTTGGCTACTACCTTCTTATCCAATTGATGAAAGCGGGGAAAGGTTTCCGGTTTTCTTTCGTCAAGGAAATAAAGGAAATGCGAAGCAAAAATTATTCTTGTAACTCACCACAAAAAGGTAACTATCGACACTTATTACTTGGGTGATGATGCAACTATCGTTATAACTAATGCGTATTCCAGGGAAATATACCATCACAGAATCATCAAATCCTCAACAGATGATGTTCCAACAAATCCAAGTCATCATTGTCTTAAAGGAAGAAGATTCCGTTGAACTATTTCTATGTTTATGAAGCAAATCCTTTTTTATTGATTCTAAATATCATCCCATTGATTTGTGAAGTTGATGTAATGATTTTTTTTGAACATTAATAACGTGATTTACTTAGAGCTTCTGAAAGCTTCAAACATTTTTTAAATGGGAATTTTTCCAAAAGGTTGTTGTTATTGCAACCATTCAGACCCATAACATTCTTCATCATATAGCGAATGACTGAATAAATAATGAGATGAAGATTATCACGTGGTTCATACAGTATAAGTGTACAAGATATAAGCTCCATCGATGCATTGACCTGGTCATATTTCTGAAGCACATTACTGAAACACAACAAGAATTTCTTAGTGGCGTTGGGGTTTACGCCCAAAGTAATAGTAACGAGTATATTAATTATAATATACTAATACAGGTTCCATATTCCCATACATCTGCGCCTCCGTAGTAAATCATGGAATCGAAGACCGTACAACTGACCCCCAACGCAATCAACATTCACAAATTCCGTACAAAAATTAAAAAGCAAAAGTAAAAAAATGTACGGAACAAAAAAGAATAGTATACGGAATTGAAAGTCCTACAGAATCTCTACTGACCGCAAAGTAACTGTAGAACTTGTCTACTTAAATACTGTTTGAGTAATAAGTTTAGTAAGAATATTCATTTAAAAAATATGCGAAGTTACACGATAAAAATCTTCTTTGTTTAACATCGTAAACAATTAATTGATTATATTATTTGTGTGAATGTGTTTAATTATATGCAATGACTTTTTTTAAAGAAAAATGTTAAAAATGAAATAAATATATAGTCCAAAATAAGGTAATAAATGATAGAAATGTATAAAATATTCATGCTATATATATAATTACACATTAAAAGACATAATTAAATCCTTAACATATAATTTTACAGTTCTATCAGCCACCCATTCAAAACATACAGATTCTCGGATAGAAGAAATCGTTAAATTTGCTATATATATATATATAATATATAATATTTATTATTAAAAATAAATAGTAAAAAAACAAGGATATATATTCAGATTTAAATAAATATATTAGCAAATCGAACCATTCAATCATTGAATTATTATTATGATTATTTTAAATATAAATATAAATAATTACCGTCATCTCCCAGATTAAATGGGAAAGTTTTAATGGGTCTTAGAGTACTCGATAAAGTTTTAAATCCTTTTTTATTACTAACAATACCCCCGCCATCTGTTGTTCTTAAAATACCATTCCTACCACCATTATTGTTGATCATACCAGAAGTATTATTAGATGATAACGATCCTGCTATCATACCTAATAATCCCGGACTATTATTCCATACACGGACTGTACCTTCTTCAAGTGAACATGATATAATTAGGCGTCCATCACCTGAAAAAGTTACTGCAGTAACTGGTTTTGTGTGGCCCTAGGTAATAATTAATGATATTAATGAGCGAGAAATATTAATTAAATTAATAATAAATAGTAACTTAGCACTAAAAAAAATCACCTCCAGGATATATCGCCTAGTAGCTGTACGTAAATCATATACAATCGAGGCACCTTCCAAAGTTCCAACTGCAAGCTTTTGGGATTCACCGTGAAAGGCTATAGAAGGAAAATTTTTTACTAAATCATATAAAACACTAGTAGTAATTGGTAGAACAGAATCTCTCATTTTTGGTATATTTGGATCCAATGATTTCACAACAGCTTCAGCTAAAGATGACAGATTTGTATATAGTAGTAGTGGTTTTTTACGAATAAACATTGATATTAATTTAAGAAATCCTATTTTTTCTGTAGGTTTTTCGGAATTATTAGTGTCATGGGTTAGTGTTGATACAAATAATGGTGTATTGGCCAAAGCTATTTGAAATACTGTTTTTTGTGCCATAATCGCTAAAATATTTGAATCGGTGTCTATTGCAAATCCAAATATTGTTTTTAAAACTGCTACTGCATCAAAATGTATTTAATTGATTGATTGTTAAGGTGTGTAAATATGTGTGTGGCGTGTTTAAATAATAAATATATGTTAAAAAATATAATTTAATTAAAGGATATGAGGCTCCCAAGTTGAAAATCCTCTACCACATAATTCCAAAGCAATCAATCGATTAGCCAACTTTGTTTCGTCGTGAAACATTAAAATTAATGATAAAGCGGTGTTCTTTGCAACTCTAAAATAAAATTATAAGATTACTGATTGAGCAATTGAAATTTATCATTATTGATTCTTTTAACACAAATACATTATGAAATTCACTTTTTTGATAAAACTTTAGGATATTCTGCCCCAATAATTCCAAGTAACATTGTAGATCTAACCATGTATTGATTGGTAAATATTTCCGGTGATGTCACTGACGGTACTGGATTATAATTAATTAAATAAATTAATACAATTAATTTAATTAAATAACAATAATAACAAAGAAAAAGTTTACTAACAAAATTGCTTCCAATAATCTATAATTGACTGTTGCTCTTCTGTTGGCATGTTGTTTAATGATGATGAAAATAAAGTTCTTGCTGCAAGTCGAATGTCATCTAAAAAAAAAAAATGATTAATGCGTTTTTTTATTAATTTATTAATTTATTGATTTATAAAATCTTACCAACAGGATCTTGAAAATATTTAGCTAGAAAAGATAAAGATGAGTGATAAAAATTTTCACCAACAAGATCTGGCAAAAAGGTGCCATAATGCGTAATTATATCACTTGTGTATTTTTCTAGTCCTAAATTTTATTAAATTTTTAAATCAATTATGCCGCAATTTTTGAACATATAAATATAAATATGCTTTCTTCTATAGAAAAGATATATTTTACCTTTCATTGATAGAAATGAGCGTGTCAAACCCACGATTGATAATAAATGAGCTGCTGTCATTGTATGTGATATTCTCCAAACCGATTTACCATCATTAGGATATGGTGCAACAATTGATAAATTTCCATTTGTTCTATACAATAAAAATTAATTATTAATTATTATTATAAATAAAATAAAATATATTTATTTAAAGATTATTTTACCCTTTTGATCCAAACGTTAATTGATCAGAGGGAGTTTTTAATCCTAATTTTTCTATACAAATACCATCAAGAGTAGGATCATTTCCCCAAGACATCAATGAAGAAACAATAGCTTGTACAATTCTAGCATCAATAGCCTTGCATTCTGATTGTTGTTGTTGTATGAGATTGGAAGAGGGAGAAGAGATGGAAGATGATGATGGTGTAGTTGATGATAGTAATAAATTTGGAGCAGAACGAGTAGCAGAACTATTTGTTGTCCATGAAAATATTTTAGAGATAGAAATAGGTTTTTCATCAAATTCTTCGTTCATTATTCCTGTTGTCGTTGTTTCTGTTGATCTGCTTGATTTTGAACCGATTTGTGAAACATGATAATGATAAATGTCGTTTATTAATTGTTTGATGTTTATTAAAAACACATAAAAATATGTGATTCCATCATCGGGGGAGTTAATTGGATATGATGTTATTGTTTGAAACTTATTATTCTTATTATCAATTGATCCATTTTTTTGCGGTATTGAGCTATTAAAATAATTTATAGGAAAATATTAACAATAGTCATATATATAAAGTTCAAATTTTTTGTCTTAAAACCTTATTTTCCATGATTTATCTTTTAACATTTCCCTTGCATTTGATCCTACAACAATTTGATGCAGTTCTGAATTTTGCGTCTAAAAATAAATAATTTAGATTTATTATTTGATCAAATACTACTAATAATATAATATTGTTATTTATAATTATATTTTGTCATAAGAAATTCCAAAAATCCAAAAATTCAATTCTACTAACATGCCAAATATGTGCTGTCTCATCACTATAATATAATAACAAAAAATTTTCTGATGTTCTCCATTGAATTTTAGATAAAGGAAAAGAGTAACCGCCAAATGTATACAAACTAAATAATAATAATAACAATAATAATAAATAAATAAATAAATATTTTTAAAAAAATATGACTAAAAATATAAATTTTATTTATTTATTATTTACCAACTCATTTCCTCCAATGAAATGATAGCCAAAGAATTATCTTTTGCGTAAGAAATTACACATCCTCTAATTCTTGGACATACTTCTAATGGAGGTTCAAAAAAATGCGTAACTTGCTGTCCGTGATATGTAAATGATGCCAATCTTTTTCCATTTCTATATACACATATACAAATTAATGAATATATTTATGTATGTATTTTTTTAAATAATAGAAAAAAAATCCGCTTACTCTAAATCCCATATTCTTACAGAACAATCCTCACCACCCGATAATAAATATTTACCACCATGGCTGCTAATAGTTGGTTTATAAAGACAAGTAATTTTACCATTATGACCTTTAAAAATCTGGATTGGATTGTTGTTGGAAGAAGAGAAGGAAGAGGAGGGATTTGTTGTTGTTTGGATTTGTTGTAAAATATTTTCAAAATTTACAAGTACTATATGTATCGGGAAAATATGAATTTCTCCATTTTCTATATTTTTTTTTTTAAAAAAAATTTTAAACTTTAAAACTTGTTAAAATAAAATATTATCTATAAAAATATATATTCATACCAAAACCAACTGCTATTAATTCATCACCAATTGCTGTTATTATAGTAATTTTAGTAGATTTGTGCTTATTTAATGGCCATATACTTGACAATTTTGTTTCTAATTAATTAATTAATTATAAATAAATATGCAAATAAGCAAATACATGTAAATATAAATATATAACTCACCAGAAGAATATTTCGATTCTCGTAAATTTATAGCTTGATTATTATCATTATTGTGATTTTCATGTTGAAATGTTGATAACGATTTCCATACAAATGAGGTGTCATCAACATTGTTGTAAAAAGTAATCAGATACCAATTATTATTTAATTTTCTATTATCAATCCCAGAAATCATAAATACTGTTGTTACTGCGTCATTTATAATACAATTACTATACTCTGAACAAATAATTTCAAGTAATTCAGGCCTTTTTGCAAAAATTTATAAATTCAAAATATATTAATTATATGTTAATTAAATATTGAATAACAATAATAATATTAATTAATTAATTAATAATTAATCACTTTGGTACAGAGGTTGTGTTTTCCACGACAGAATTTGGAAAAATTGGTAAGGAGTTATGCCTGGTAAGGATAGGTTTAGTAAGGAAATATCCATTTTCTGACGGAAATTTTCTATCTGTGGATGGAATTGAATATAAATATGCATCCCCAGTCTAATAAATAAATAAATAAGTAAAAGTATGCAAGTATATCAATAATTATAAATATATATAAATAAATCTTTAATACCTTTGTCCATAAAATTATTCTATTTTTTGTCATAAAAGTGCCATTAACCCAATATTTATCATCATTGGATATTTTTATATGATGCATATTGAATATTAAACCTCTTTTTAATGTGAATATCTAAGAAAATTTAAATTTAATATAATGCTCTAATCGAATTAAATCTATCAAAAAGCGAATATTATAATAGAATGATACTTGCTATAGCAAATTTTCTTGTTACTGCCATTATTACACCTATATCATAAGGATTATTAATTAATTCCAGTATTTTATCACCTTGTGCATCAAGTAATCCAATATTGTCATGCTCTTTTAATATTGTTTGTTTAACTTCATCAAATGCCCATATTTTCAGAACTCCATTAAAATTTGATGTTAATAACCTTGTTTGTCGAACATCTACAATAAATACATTAATTATTTAATTATCTTGTTTTTTTTTTCATCAAATAATAAATATACAGTGATAATATATGTTTACACCACCTGAATCATAAAATGGGGTAATAATAACCCAATCATTATGTCCTGCCCACACTCTAATGATCTAAATAAATAAACATAAATAATTAAATATATAAATTATTATAAAATATAAAATATAAAATAATTTAATCAAACCTCTAAAGAAGAACTATTTAGAACCAAGATTTCATTTGAAAAGCCATAACATAATAAATATTTTGACGGCTTTATTATGGAAAATTTTGGTTTAGACGTTGAAAATTTTATAATTACAAAGTTTTTATCAATTTAATTTAATCTACTACTGCAACTACCTGAGGATATTTAGTTAACGGTTTGATATTTCTTAGTATGCCATCAAAAACCCTGGAAACCGACAAAAGGCATCTTCCGTCTAATAAACACCATTTCATAGCATCTCTATGAAATATTCATGATAATTAATTAATCCATTATAATTTAATTAATTACTTGCTTAAATAAATACAAACCCATCTTCAGAAGCACTTATAAGTACATGATTATTTCCTGCGCAGCCATCAATCTGATCTTCTAGAATGGTTAAAGCAGCAATGGGGGTTTTATGTCCTACGCAAAGTACTTTATGTTGCAACTAGAAAGATAATAAATCTAATTTAGAAATTGTTAAAAATTAATTCAATGATATTTTTTTTTGCGAGAATGAGAATTTATGAATGTCTGTCATTACTACTATTATTACTACTATTTAATTAATTAATTAATCGTGAATTTAATGAAGGAATGATTGATTGAGAAAAGGTGTTCTAATGTTTATTATTAATTCTAGCAAGTTAATGTTAATGATATCGATACTTCATTTCCTTTCCAGTAAAACAAGTAATAATAAGAGTTGGTACCTGAATAGATCCTTTTTCATCTATAATACATCGGTATATCCATATGTTACCATCTTTAAGACCAGTTACAATATGACCGTCTTTATAAGCAATAGCAGTCACAGAAGCTTTGGGAAGTTGATTCCAAAGAATTAATGAAACAATGAAAGGCGACGACATTTTTTTTCGAAAATATAATGTATCGAGTTAGTATTAGTGAATTAATATTAATCTCATTAAGAGTCACGGGATATTGCGGATAAAGTAAATCGTGCAACAACCCGTTTTTTAAAAACATAAATTATTTTATAATACACAGTGAATCTTGATTTAGCGGACCTCGATTTAGCAGATACTAATTAAAAAACCTTAATAAAAACCTTCTGATATCTCAGTTTAACAGATTTTTTTAAACCAAGATTTACTGTGTAATGACAATTATAGACTTTTGATTTACATTATATGGGGCATGCTGCAACAAAATCAGACAAAGTGAACATTTGCATATCAAGGATTTCAGGGATCAATATTGTTTTTTATAGTGTTTGTATTCATGATATTCAAATATCAATCACATGAATGATATTTGAATATTGTCCGAACAATTTTGAATGAATATAAACACTACTCATGAGGAGCTTTAAACCAGTCATACATTGTTTTTCACCATGCAACT
>CAUDNR010000489.1:11379-25132 GCA_958430865.1 Entrophospora sp. SA101
ACATGTTTAAACCCTGAAATTCATGGTAATACTAATACCAATGTTCACTTTGTCTGGTTTTGTTGGAGCATGCCCCATATATTGTCTGTAACAGTCATGCTGCCTTGACATCTTATAATTATACTTAATATTAATAATGATTATATGAAAAGCAAAAAAGATACCAATCATTAATATTTATCATCAATTTTCTATAGCATAAATACCTAAAGAGGCACAACAAGTTCTGCTCCATGCTCTCATTTAAACAATATACATTTCATCATATACATGGTGGAATTTACATTAAAATTATATGCAATTACACTTCATTCTGCAGCAGTGTTCCTAACCAAAAATCAAATTTTTTACAATATTCAAAAATCAATTTATCCAAGGATATTTATTTGAATATACTTATATAATTTATTTTGTAATTATTTTGGATATTCGTAATTATTTTTTTTGGACACTTGTAATTATTTTTGGGTACTCATAATTATTTGGATATTCATAATTATTTTGGATACTTAATATATGGCAAACAATTATAGGAATATAATTACATAATATTATTAAGATGTTTTATTTAAGATCAAATGAAATAGCATTATTCTGATAAATGAGCTGTTTAATAACTCCTTTAGATTATATTTTTAACAACTAATGGAGAAATAAATGTAACAATTGACAAAGTAAAGAAACTTTTAGAGTTTACATCGGAAGAACTCTGAGTTCTAGACATTCTTTATTTCAACAATTGCCCAGGTTTTGTTAATAAATAAACAATTTTATAATTGAAAATTACTGTATACAGTATGTATTAGTATAAATAAAGCTCGAGCAGATCTGCATAAAACGACGTTGATCATTTTGTATTATTCAGATCAAAAAAAATTAATAAAATAAAATGGAAGAAAATAAAATTAGACTTCAATGGTGTAAATTTATTACAGCAGTAGCTAATAAACTTGGTTTGTAAGTTGTTTTTTTTAATGAATACTGTTCAATTTTTTCCTTTAAAAATTCATTGTTTACTAATTAATATATGCATGTATATATATATATAGTCCACAGTATACAATATGTACAGCACAATTACTTTATCATCGTTATTATACAGAAAATTCAATTGAAAAGGCTACATCTTCAAACAATATAACAGCTGTAATTACAATAATAATAAAACATGATTATTTACCAATTTTTTTATATATTTTATTAATTAATTTATTTATTATTAATGTAAAATAATAATATTAATAGGATGTTAGTATAACGTGTTTATTTGTAGCGACAAAAATAGAAGAAACATACAAAAAATTGAAAGATATTCTTATAGTAGCTTACTATGTTCTATGTCCAGAAGGACCTGAAATTAATACTGAAAGTCAGGTATTATTATTTTACATTGAAAATATGAAATGTAAAAATTGTACTTTTTTTATAAGAAAATTTTTTAATAAAAAATTAATTAATTGATTAATTAGATTTTAGAAGAACAGAAAAGAAGAGTACTTACATTAGAACAAACAATATTAGAAATAACTTGTTATGAATTTAAATTTCTCCATCCACATAAATTTTTAATGAAATTTGTAAAGAAATTAGGCGGTGATAAATCTTTGGCATTTAAATCTTATCAAATAGTTAATGAATGGTATACTTTATTTACGAAATTTACATCTATTTTATATATATACACATTAATGTTGGTTTCCAAAACTATAGAGTTTCGCAACTGTGCGAAAGTCAAAAAGGTTTCGCATAAGTTGAAACTGATTTTGATTTTTTTGACTTTTGATTTAATTTTGACATATAACTTTTTAATCTTAGTTTTGACTTTCGCCTCTTCAAAATAGTTTTGGCGACCAACACTAATACACACATACATATACATATATTTATTTTCATTCATTCAGTTATAAAACAACTGTATGTCTTAGATTTCCTCCGCATACTTTGGCAGTTGCATCAATTTATTTAGCAATTAAATTATTACAACTAAACGATTTTCCACCAACTCCTTCTTCTATAAATAGTAATGATACAACTTGTGAATACGAATGGTATGAATTATTTTTATGTAGAATTGAAGATATTGAAGGTAATTAATTAACTAATCAATGGGTTGAATTGAAAGAAAATTAATGTTTGATGATTTATTTACTCTTAAGAAATAATTGCCACATTATATATTTTATTAAGGTTTATTTATTTATTATTTAGAAATCTGTCATATTCTTTTAGATAATTTTATTCTTGAAGCAAATATAAATAGTATAAATATAAATAATAATAATAATACAATGACAATAACAGAATTCAATCAATTGAAAACATTATTAAATGAACAAGCTATAAATAGAAAAAATAGAAATGAAGATGACAAAAATGATCATTCACTAGTAATAATAGGTATTATTGTTATTTAAATTCTTTATAATTTCTTGAATTCTTTCCAATTTTCTCACTCTTTTCTCAAATTTCTTTCTCCCAGATAAAGAGGATGTTCAAATGACATCAACATCATCAATTCCAACAACAAATGGTACAGATAAAAATAATGCAACTACTAGATATCTTTTTACACCAACATATGCTATTAAGCCTATTATTCACTATTAAAAAATATGAATATAATTAGATTTTTTGTAGATATTTGATAGTTTATATATTTTTAATAATAATAATAATAATAATAATAATAATGGTCATGAAATTGTGTAATTCAGAATTACTTGATCAAATTTTTTTGATTTCTTTTTAATAATAAATAAATAAAAAATGTCTTTAAGGCAAAGAGAGTTTGCTGAATTGTGTTCAAGCTCTTCCAAACCAGGACAAGACATATTTTTGGTGGTCTAGCTCATAGAAATGGATGGTGGGATCAATAAGTGTCAGCACCTCAAAAAGAAAACTCATGTCAATAAGAGAACCTTTTATTGCTGGAATTACAATACATCTCTTTGTCAAAAAATATACCTTAATATGTTGGGAATTCGTTGGGTTTAATGCTTCGATGAAAAACAAAAATGGCAATTGATAAAAATTTTGCTACTGCAGCAAAGAAATTTCTCTTGAATTATGCAGTAAATCAATTAACTCGATCACTTATATCCTTACGAGCAGAAAGAGCTGTAAATCAACTCGGAGACTTTCTTACTGGCCTGAGAGAAGATAGCAATTTGGAACTATTATTAAAGTATGATGCTATGTGCTCTTGGTGAAAATGAACTTATTGGGAAAGGTTCCGATGGCACATTGGGTGATGGAATTAAAAGGAGAGAAACATCTGAAGATTACTTGTGGATAAAGTAAAAATGGTACAACTATTTGATTTTATTTATATTTGGTTAATTTGTATTATTGTGAAAGTGTTGAATTAAATTTTATGATTCCAGGACATACCAATTTCAAATATGATGGTAGTTTAAAAAATTGTATCGAAAGACAAGTGTAGACTGTTGGATTACAGGAATATAGGGTTATTAGGTGTATTAAAGCAATAAATATAATGACTTTAATGAATGTCAAAAAGCAATTGATTTTTTAGAGGCAATTGTGATTGTTCACCAATGGCTCCCAAAAATAATTTTGTCGAATTACATGAGGCCTTTCAAGCTCTTTCCAAGTCTGAGCAAGACATATTTTAATGGCTCAACTTAAGGCAATGGATGGGGGATTAATAAGCACTAGCAGACGCCTTAAGAAGAAAATTAGATCTAGTAAAAGAACTTTCTATCATTGGGATCACAATACACCCCTTTGTCAAGAAACTTATCTCAATATGTTAGGAATTGGTAGGACTTATTTTGAAAATGTCAGAAATCATCTGATAAACAATGGACTTATATCAAGAGTTCATGGCAATATAAAGAAGATGCCTCAATGAAAAACCAAAATGGTAATTGATAAAAATATTGCTGAAGTAGTAAAAAACTTCCTTGAAAATTATGCTGAAGTCCATGGATTACCAAGTCCAGGAAGAAGTATTAACAGAATAACTCAATCAATTGTATTCTTACCAGCTGAAAGGAGTTATAAATCAGTCCACAGAGATTTTCTAGCTGGTTTAGAGGAAGATAGCAAATTGAATTCCTTGAAGTATGATGCTTTTAGGAAGTTGTGACATCAATTGACACCAGAGATTCAAATTATGAGTCCAAGGACTGATTTGTGTGATACTTGTCAGCATTTTAGAGATGGTTTACATTATAATGTCCACCAAGAGGATGAAGCTAAAGATTTGCTCAAAAGGTTAAAGAGCACCTATCAAAGGCCAAATTAGAAAGAAATTATTACAATAAAAACACCAAATTAGCAGAAGAACAAAGAAAACTGGTTAACCAAAAATATTCAAAGGATAAAACACAATATTGCAGTATTGATGCCACTGCTCATTATAGTTATGATTGAGCCCAAAATGTTCATGTGCCACATTTAGATCAACAAGTGAGTAAAATTTATTACCTTAGTCCATGTAAAGTTCATTTATTTGGTATTCAAGATGAAGCAGTAAGTGAGCAAATTAATTATGCTCTTAATGAAAATGAAATTATAGAAAAGGTCCTAATGGCACTCTTAGTATGATTTTTGATGGAATCAAAAAACTTAACAAAGGTGAAAAGCATTTAAAGATTACTTGTGATAATGCTGGCAGGCAAAATAAAAATAACACCACTATTTGATTTTATCTATATTTGGTAATTTGTGGTTATTATGAAAGCATTGAATTAAATTTCATGGTTCCTGGACATACCAAATTCAAATGTGATGGTAGTTTTGGCATGATTAAAAAGCTCTATAGAAAACAAGAGTAGATTGTCTGGATCATGTGATTGAGGTAATAAAAAAGTCTAGCCTAGCAGGATTAAATAAAGCTCAATGTTATGAAAGTGGAAAAGGCTTTCAATACTTAGATATTAAAGCAATTTATTTTAAGAAATTACCAAGTATACAGAAATATCAACATTTTCTTTTTGAAGCATCTAATCTTGGAAGAAGCATTAGAACTAGAAGAGGAAACATCTGAATGTCATTTAAAGGCTCTTGAGGTGGCTAAACAATGGAGAATAAGACAAAGCAAAGAAAAAGATGATAACTTAGAAAAAGCTTTGAAACAAATAGAGCTGTTAGAAAATGTTGTTTCATGGCAGAATTATTTAGCAAACAAACAATTTCAAGAACTGCCAACTTTACCAAGAAAAGAAAACAAATTTAAACTCTTAACTAACAAAGTAAAGAACAGAGTTAAGCAAGCAAAAGAAATAACTAGGGAAAAATTCAACACTTATATCTTACAAAAGAGCAAATAGTATGAAATTAGAATATCAAGCTAATGAGTTAAGGAGAGGAGATAAATGGCATTGTAATTTTTGCCCTTTTGATAGAGAAAAAAGTTTGACTGCTACTTACAAAATAATATCTTACAATGGAAGCAATAATGACTACAATGACATTGCTTATATTTGTGTAGAGTGTAAAAATCTCTTGATGATAATATTTTGCTGCATTGTAATGATTGTGGTAGAATTATGAGAAACAGGATAGATTTTTTTTGTTTTTGTGATTTAAGGAAAGATGAACCAGTCAAAACCCCAACTATAACAGAAATAATGGCACAGAGTTATGTTGGCAGATTGGAACAGCAGAATAAAGACTTAAAACAGCAACTATCCAATGCTAAGGAAGAAATCAGTTCTCATTTGGAAGCCTTAGAAGTTTCAAAGGATTGGCATAATAAGCAAAAGCAAGAATTATTAGATAAAATTCAAAGACTTGAAAGTGAAGTTGAACAGTTAAAGAGACTGCAGACTCAACTAACTGCACAAATTGAAATTAAAGAGACTAAAAGATGATCTTGATTGAAAATTAAAAAATAACAAAGTTGAAAAAAAAGTAATTATTTGTTTTAGTTATTCTGCCAGTTTTTTTTTTTTTTCCTTGATTCTTTACTAGAATTCTCTAATACTCTTTTGAAAACTCTTTCCTCTTGATAAATTTCATAGGTAATACTTTCTTTTTTTAGATAAGCTTCAAGTGTTTGAGTATCATTTATTTTGAAAATGTAATGAGCAATTTTTTCACCTTGCTCCTTTTTCAAAATACTTCTAATGGTGCTGTAATTCTTTGGTTCCATGGTAGACCTAATGTAAATTAGCTTCATATTAACTATTTTTATATAGGAGCAGTTCTATATATCACTTAACAAATGAGACATTATAAAACTGTTAATTATGATTAGAGTTGCCTTCCAAAACTCATGAGTTTAGAACTATTCGAAATCTAAACCCTTCTAAACCAGTTTAGAAAATGGGCCTGAATTCCTAAACTGTTTGAAACTCCTAAACTGTTTTCAAAACTCCTAAACTGTTTTCAAAACTCCTAAACTGTTTCGAAACTCCTAAACTGTTTTTGAAACTCCTAAACTATTTTCGAAACTCCAAAAAATTCCAAACAAAACAAATAAATCTTTATTTTTTTATTTTTTCTTAATAAAAAAAATCAACCAAAATACTACTATTATCATTATTAATAAAATTTTTTTAAAAAATAATAATTTTTACATATTTGATGGAGGTGAAATTTCAGGAATTGCATCAAAATCAAATACTTCTTCAGAACTTTCTTCCATACTCTCATCTTCTACCTCAATATTATCATTTAAATCATCATAATCCTCATTAAATATTGGATTATTTAAATCAACCATCTCATTAATAATTAAAACATAAACATCTTCATTTGGTATTTCTAATCCTTCTTCACCTTCACTATCATCTTCACTATCACCTTCATCATAGTCTTCATCATTATCATCAAAAAATCCACTTCCTTGGACTAGAGATCTTAGTTCTTCTTCAGATCTTTCTTTAGATTCATAATTCAACTCATTTTTAATATTTGAATATAAATAATATCTAATTTTTGCCATATCTTCAATCGTAGACAAACTAAGACATTGCCATCTTTTTCCATACAAGAATCCTAGTGCAGAAAATGCTCTCTCACAAGCAGCATTATGAGGAGTGATTGAGAAAATTTTAATTGCTAAACTCTTTACATATTCATTTGAATCATCAATAACTTGCCACCAAGTTCTTGGTCTTGTGTAAGAAGAAGAATATTGGATAGAAAAAACACCTGAACATTTAAAGTTTGCCATTTGACCTATTAATTCTGCTACTTTATTATTAGAGTGATTTTTTTTATTCATATTCCAAAAGATTTCTCCTGCATATTTAGTTAAATTTGGCCAAATAGTTGATTTTAAACCAACTCCTAAACAAAAATAAGATGTCAATAATTTATATATATATTAAATTCTTTTATAATAAAAAAAAAAGTTAAATGCTTACCACGGTATAATGGGTGAAGAAAATACACAAGCAAATATGGATGTATTTCAAAAGATTCCCATCTATTATTGATGACTTTAATACAATGGTTCCTAAATTCAATTAATCCATGTTCAGGTGAAATTTGTTGATATTTACTGCAAGTTTTACAAGTTGGATGAAACAATCTGCAAGGTTAACATTTGTTCCTTCCAAATTGAGAATTGCTTTTTGTAATGGCAACAATACAGAAGTTACCAGCCCAACATCATGAAAAAAACCTCTTAGGCCAAGAATATGTTTCACCTTATCATTTGTAAGTAAATCTTTATGTCTTTCATAAATCTTTATTTAAATTGAAAATTTTGTTATCATATATTATAATCTTACAAATGACAAAATAAAAAATAAATAAGAAAGTAATTAATATTTAAACCTTTTCCAATGGTTGTTTGAGTTGGAGGACAGAGTTAGTGGTCTCAAACATTGAAGTCCATCTAGTTGGTGTGTACAAATGAAGTTCACCACTTTTAATACCATATTCATCAATATATTTTCTTAATAATGCTCCAACTCTGTGGGAAGTTTTAAAAAAACGGCTAATTTTGTTACATTGTTTAACAACTTTATATGAAAAGGAGTGCTCTAATTGTAATGTTTTTTAAAATATAGATTATTAAACCATAAATAATATTAAAAAAGCCTAAATTTTAAAAAAACATACTCATGATATCTTTTGTTATCAAATTCACACAGTGTGCTATACAATTGGTATTCAAAATGAAGGATATTTTTTGAAATTTGTTTTCTTGCACTAAGAATTGCTGAAGCATTGTCACTCACTACAGCTGCAAATTTGTTTGGCCCAATTCTGGATAAAACACGTTCAATTTCATCTCTTAAAATTTTTGCAGTATGACTAACATCAGATAAATCACATAATGAATAGAGATATTCTTTGTTATCTGCTGTGGTGATCATAAAATTATAAATGGAATAACCTTTAGGGCTGCTCCAACCATCAATGCCTATTTTTTAAATTGGAAAATAAGAACAAAGAATATTATATTAATTTTAATAAAATAAAAACATTCATACCCAATGTCAAGTTGTTAGCCTTTTCTAAAATATTATTAATTTTTATATCCACATGAACAGCTTCATCTGATAATAATTTAGTACTAAGACAATCTTGTGAAGGAGGTTTATAATTTGATCTGAGATTTTTAACATGTTGATGAAAAAAGGGTTTTCAATTATTCTAAAGGGGATACCACAAACCACAAAAGCCTTTAAAATTGAACAATCTATAATTCCTGCATGTTCTTTTGATAATGTCTCATCTTTATCCCAAAAATTAGAAAGTGATTGTGTATTTGCTTTATATGCTGTATTCTCTAAAGATTCACTTACACCATCTCTTTCTGCAACAATATACATATATCTTTTTTTGATCTCTTCTTCAATGTATTCACATTCATGTGCCAAATGGACTTGCAGTTTATTAACAGCTCCATTACTCCATTTACAATTACATGTTTTGCATTTGGCTCCAAAATGTCCTGGATGTTTTGAGGGATAACATTCGAAATGTTGCCAAACTGTATTTTTTGGTCGCCCACCAAGTTTTTTTGAATTTGATAAAATATTTATATCTACATCAGTATTGTTTGACATTATTGTGATTAAAAAAATTTATATATTTTTAAGAAAAATTATATTAGAACAAATAAGAAAATTATAATATATTTTTAAGCTAAACCAATGATTTAATAATTAATTAATTGTCAGGACAATAATATCAAAATAAAATGAACTTTGATAAAAACTTTAGTTGCGAAGAGAAAATAAGAGAAAATGAATGATTTCGGTAATCATGGTTACACATATATGTCATAAAATCAGTTTAAACTAGTTTAGAAAAGAGGTTAGAGTTTAGAAAGGCAACTCTAATTATGATCACATTGCAAATGACTAAATTTTGATCCCTGAAATTCTTGGTAATACCAATGTTCACTTTGTCTGGTTTTGTTGCAGCATGCCCCATATTATAAAATATTATAAAATATAAATAAAATTATTTACCTTTTTTTTTTAATATTCTAGTACACTCAAAGCATGATCTTTTTCTATTTTATTCATTTTGTTAATTAATGAACGATAAGTAGTTGATAAGCCAACATTTGATAGCATGTTAATTCCAGAACATGATGTGCCAGTTCCGACTAAAAACAATCCCATATCATCTTTAAAATAAGTACAATGTTTATTTCTAATACTTACTAACTGGTAAATTAATACCATAATTTTTTTTTTAATACTTTCAATTGTTTTTTGATTTTTATTTTTAATATTTGTTGATTGAACTAATGTATTAAAAAAATGAACAAATCCAGGATGTTTATTACTCACATATTCCATAAAATTGTTTACATTATAGATTGGATTTATTTTTCCTTATGTTGAGTATCGTATAAAATTTTTGTTAAAATTTCTATTTCTTTTGTAAAATATTTACAAAAATTTGTTTCTTCTAAAAATAAATAAACAGTAATATTAAAATAAGTATAATAAACATATATATAAAATGTAAAATTTTTTGATGCTTTTATATTATATTTAAAATATAAATTATTTGCCTGATATTAAAAATAATTCATCAAAATTTTCTTTTAATTGGTCTAATTCATTTTGTATAAATTGAATATTTGCCTTAAGTTGAATATTTTCTGATGATTTATTTATTAATTCATTATATTCAGCTTCATGTAAAATAAATTTTCTTTTTTTTTCATGTAATGGTAATTTTAAACAAAAATTTTCATCATCATTATTCTTATTATTCTTATCATTCCTATCATATACTACAAGATCATTGTAACATTTATGGCATAACTGTGAACCTATTTCTAAAACACATAAATTCTCTTTGTTATTAGAGAAAACTTTTCGTAAGGAATCTTCATTTAACTTCTGGAAGGTAGTGTTTTCATAATTGCTAAAATTACAAATTTCACAAGGTCCAAAATTGCTTCATTTCCTTCCCATATTCACACCAAAAAGTTTACTAATAAAATGTCAATGGAATTTCTGATCTTTTCTGATCTAGACTTAGAATATATGAAGGCGTTTATGTGCAAAATTTGAATACACATTCATTATTACACTTTACCCTGGCATTTGGTTACACTATTGTAATTCTACTTTAAACAATATAAATAATTATGTTACACGAAAAATAGAATTTCCACCATGCTAACATAGCGGGCTTTCTATTTTATGGAATGATCGGCATCAGTTACACCACATATATTTCATATGTAAAATTTGCATCGCCTGACTTTAAACCAATTGTTGGCCACCAAAACCGATTGTTGAACAATATAAACAATATATTCTAATTTTTCAACTTCTATTTTATATATTTTCAAAGTAATTCGGAAAAAGGTGAAGTAATTCAGAAGTTAGCTTTGAAAGACTTTTTTGCATTTGGTAAATCGTATGTTTACTTTGAAAATAATAAATTATTTAACAATCGCTAGAGCTGTAAAGAACAATCTTAATAGAGAGTTTAGATTCTGTTTGATATTCTGGTTAGTGATTTGAGATGTTTTTGAATAAATAAAATGTTTTATTTATTTATTTAAATTAAATTAAATTAAATTAAATTATTGTTTTTTATAAAAAGCTGAAAAGGTACATTAATAAACGTTAATCATATAACTCTTACACTCTTCTATAGATCTAAATAACATAAAGGATCACTGGACAAAAAGAAGGTATGCACAATGGTTGTAGAATGGTTGTGATTATGTCTGGTGTGTTATTAGTTTTATGGTGAATGCGTGAACAAATTTAAATATTTATAATTTACTTAATATTTAATAAGAATCGCATAATAGTTTAATATATTGTAGGTAGTGAGTAAATGATACATTTATCAATTATATCAAACATCAAATTTCATTCAACATATTATTTTATGTGATGGGTGGGATATGCTGTTTCTCTCAAATTAGTCATTTTGATATGGGATATTTGTACCATATGTGTACTTTATTATATATTTTTTTCATTGCAATTATTATTATAGCAAAAGTTCCCACATTAATGTTTTTGCTGAATTATTTATTACCAATTACAAATAAAATTATTGTTAAGAATCTATCTATCTATTTTTTATATTATTTATTGTCTTGGAAGTAATAAATAAAAACGATCGGTATATTATAAATTATCAACCAATCACAGAGAAAGCCCGCTATGTTGTATACTGCAACAAGACAAAGTGAAACTTGTGTCACAATGAATCATACATTTTTTTTATTGCTATTTCACAATTGCAAAAACAAAACCAAATACCAAAATCCAATTATTATCGCAAAAAAAAATTTTTTTAACAAAAATGCTGAATCCTAGAAGGAAAACAATAGAAGCAATAAAGAAAAGAATAAAAAATCTAAAAGGAATATGATATCAAAGATGTAAAATAATATTAGCAAAAGTAATAATATTAGGATAAGTCAGAATGACAAATACTTATCAATGGCTTCCTATGCAATTGCTCTGGTGGTTTTTATCTTATATTAAAATCATTACAGTCCTCCATAAGTGCACCCTTTATAAATGCACTTCTCTATGTTATGCATTTGCACGGTCTTTTCCTGATCCTATACAAATATAAAACCACCCTCTTTAAATGCACCTCGTGACTTTCACGTGACCATGTTGTAATAATTTCCGTGTTACGCGCATGATGTTTTAATAATTCAAGCAATGAATTAATTCTTTCATTACAAGTGATCAATTCTTTCTTTTTTTTAATAGATATGAGAACAACAGAATGACAGGATAACAGGATAACAGGATAACAGAATAAGAGAAGAAAAATACACAAACAATAAATTTGACCATATTAGATGGATTGAACAAAAATGGTGGGTTTTACCTATTGAAGATCTTGAGATGACTAAGGTGATAATATTTATACATGAAGTCGAAATTAAAACCCCAAAGTCAAAATGTTTCAACTTGAGGCAACTACATAGTAAAATCAGGTTCAACCTTATTTTGACCAGATCTGAAATGGTCAAAATAGTTCCGACTTCATGTATAATGGTATTGAGCCAATGATAATAGGTGCCAAAGAAGCTTTAAAAAGTAACATTTTTAGAATTTTCTTCTTGTATAGACAATTTTAATGCGACTGATAAATTTAAAGGTTTATTAGTGTCGTGTGTAACCAATAAAATACTTTAGTTCTGATTGGAAGGTTGACTGTGTGTATTTTTCTCTTATTGAATAAAACATTGCTTGTTGTTATTTAATCCTTTACTTGAATGCAAATATCTTTGTTTCCACTATTGTATCATGTCTATGATGTTAGTGCAATATATTTGATGTTGTTATTTGTAAATAAAATTTAAGGAATCAATTTTATATGAGGCCTACTGTAACAAAACCAGACAAAGTGAACATTGGTATTACCAAATATTTCAGGGATCAAAATTTAGTAATGTGATTATTAAAATCTCCCATTTGTTGTCTTCTTAATATTAAGTGATATATATAACTACTTCTATATCCTATACTATCATATAATAAATAATAACCGTGTGTTTGTTTTTTAGATATACATTTTCTTATTAGAACCAACAATTACTTTGAAATCTTCACCACCAAATCCTCGTCCTGTTTATTGTGATCCGAATTTTTGAACAAATTTAGTTATGTGGGATTGGATTTCTTGATTGATGTTTATGTATCAGTTCGATTATTCAGAATAATGGGCTCAGCCAATAAAACTTTAAGCAGTACTATCAACGATTGTAAAAGTACAAGTACTAGTGTTAATCATGTTAAGCATAAAAAATCCAATCTGACAATATATTCAGCTGTCTTATACTGGAATCTATCCAGAATTTTTATTGCAACTTTATTGAATGTTAATACAGTTATAGATGCATTTAGACTATTTGATTTAGATTCTGTATTCAATTATTCGTTGAATTTTGTTATTTGTATTGCAATGTCTTATCTTATTACCTATGATAAAGATTTTGTGAGATATATTGCTGGGAAGAACACTTTAGTTGCGAATTAATAATTATTATTAAATATAATATCAATAACTTCTTTTGAAGTAGACATACGACCAGTTTTCTTGTTCAAATAATTTCTTCAAATGTTGTATATATATACTGTATATCTCTCTTTTTATAAAAAATAATGAGCATTTTTAATTGTGCGTCCCTGATTCAAAAATAATTATATCTAACAATAACAACTCGAGTGTAACTTTGCCAATTGTGCAATTGCCATTTAACATTTATTTGGACAAAATCAATTTATTGAATAACAAATTCTTATGATTAATATATATATATACAGTATATATATAATTATAATTATATCCTATACTATCATATAATAAA
>CAUDNR010000490.1:0-11649 GCA_958430865.1 Entrophospora sp. SA101
ATTTGTTCCCTTACTGCTTCATCTTGAATACCAAATAAATGAACTTTACATGGACTAAGGTAATAGATTTTACTTACTTGTTGATCTAAATGTGGTACATGAACATTTTGGGCTCAATCATAACCATAATGTGCAATAGCATCAATGCTGCAATATTGTGTTTTACCTTTTGAATAATTCGATTAACTAATTTTCTTTGTTCTTCTGCTAATTTGTTATTTTTATTATAATAGTTTCTTTCTAGTTTAGCCTTGGACAGATGTTCTTTAAATTTTTTGAGCAAAACTTTAGCTTCTCCCTCTTGACAAACATTATAATATAAACCATCTCAAAATGTTGTCAAGTATCACACAGGTCAGTCCTTGGACTCATGATTTGAATTTCTGGTGACAATTTATGTCATAACTTTCTGAAAGCATCATATTTTAAAAATTTCAATTTGTTATCTTCTTCCAGACCAACTAGAAAATCCCTGTGTACTGATTTATAACTCATTTCTGCTGGTAAAAATATAACTGATTGAGTTATTCTATTGTTACTTCTTCCTGGACTTGGTAATCCATGAACTTCTGCATAATTTTCTAGAAAATTCTTTACAATTTCAGCAACATTTTTATCAACCATCATCTTTGTTTTCCATTGAGGCATCCTTTTAATATTACCATTTGGGCCAGTAGGTTCTTAAATAGCAAGGTTAAAGCCCGAGGCTGGAAACAGAGCAGGGAAAACTTGCAGCACTAAGTGGCTATGAGGTAGCACGCTTGAGTGATGAGTCATTAGGAATTGCCAAGTATGTAGTTAGACTGCTATCTCGAAATTTTTTTTTAATTGATTTTTATTTCTTGGAAATTATTTATACTGCCTAAAACAATACAATTTTTAAAAAATAAACTTCAATCCAATAATCTATTGGCCACATATGCATTCTCCTTGGCACATTTTCAATTAATTAATTTGTGATAAATTGAGGAATTTTATAGACTACTCCTCTTGCATTGTTGATCGGGAATAATTGTTATATTGATAAAAAATAAATAACTATTAAAAACATTTATTTACCATAGAAAGCGAAATTTTACCAACAGATAGACTACTAGACGTAACAATTTATTGAACATGAAACACATCCTATGATATTAATATAGCCATGATATATCTTGTAACATTATAGTAAATCGAGACACAAGTGGTTATGCTAGAAATATGTAATTGAAAATTTCATAAACATAGTCCTTCTCAAAAACACCATCTGATAACATCCTTTTATACTTTGCTTTACCATCTGCGTTGTAATAATTGTTCCAAATAAGATAAATAAAAATCAAAATTTAAAAGCAAATACAATCAAAACTCTTACTTGTCCATATTCAAGCTATTGGAGTTGTATGTTGAAAGCGCTGCAAGTGCCATCTGACTTACCAGAGATATCATACAAACGATCTTTCATTATGATAAAACCAGTGTTGATAAAAGTTTGTAACAAATAATACTCTCATGTTCCTTCAAAAAAAGAAGAAAGGTTGGGATTTTCTTTTCATCATATTATGAGATTATTTAAACCGCTTACTACTAACTATTCAATCAGGAAAAACATTACGTTCCCACAAAGGAAGGGTTGTTGCATCCCACAAAAAAAAAGATAGAGAGGTGAAGAAGGTATGTTTTTGCTCTTGAAGTTCTTGGAGCTACCGTTTCTTTTGCCAATGATGTCAATGAAAACTACAAATTCTCGGAAAAATAAAATTTGATATCACATACCCTTGTCCACGTCCTTTTTTCTTTTGTTATGAAAAAAATTAGGCATAATAAACAGATAAAAAATTAGTCTAATAATACTAATAATAACAATAATATGTGTATTTTTTTTCTTGTGTATCAAAAATTAATAATAATTTAATCAAAACAATTTTCACCTCTACTACATACATATACAATACTCATATTAACCTTTTTATTTTTAAAAAGTAATCTTATATCTCACCACCTTAACATATTCGCCATGACTCGAACAAAGAAAAACAATAGCATCCAAGAACAATCAGGCGTCTCTTCTTCGTCTAGCGCAAGTCCTAGTAACGTTGATAAGTATGCAAGGTATTTTGAAAATTGAGGATTCATCGATTGATTTGTCGAATCGTGTCCATTTTTCTTTATGATTTCTCTTATACTCATGCCAAGCAAGGGCTTCTTAAAACTATTTATTTTCTCATTTGATTCATTATATAATAATTATATTCCAAATATTTATCTTTAAACGTTATTTCCTATTTTTAATTGATTATAAATAGATTCAATACACCTTGGTTTAGCGAGGCTATGAGTAGAGAACACAATAAACATTGCACCAATGCTCTGAAAGCATTAAAACGTCATTCATATTCAATTCCTTTTTTAGAACCTGTGGATCCCATCAAACTCAATATTCCTGATTATCCCAACATTATAAAAACACCAATGGACCTTGGTACTGCAGAAAAAAAACTTAATAATTATGAATACAAGTCTGTCAAAAACTTTGAAGATGATGTTCGCCTTATTTTTTCAAATTGTGTGTTGTATAATGGCGAACATCACCCAGTCTCTCAATATGCTAAAGAATTAGAGGAAGTATTTATCGCACAACTTGCCAAAATGCCTGGAGCTAAACCTATTAATAAACCTAAACCAGCTAAAGAACCTAAAGAACCCAAAAAGGAGGTAACTGATCATTCGCTCATATTACATATTATATGTCTCTTAATATATCTATTAATTTATATTTATGTATTTATATTTATACTAATATAACTTTTCTTGATAATAATAAATAATAAATAATAAATAATAAATAATAAATAATAATGATGATGATAATGATGATAATGATAATTAGAAACCTGCATTTAAAATTGTTGCAGAATCATCTACAAAACCAACCACTAAATCAAACAATAAAACTTTTATAGAAACTACTACTTCTACTATTGCCACTCCATCAACAGTCGCTGCTTCATATAGTGCTGCCACTTCCACTGTTAAGTCTGACAATGCTGAAGCAAATAGGCCAAAAAGAATGATCAAATTTCCCAACAAAGAAATTCCTCAGGACACACAAACTCCTCGTCGCAAAAAAACAAAGAAAAATGTTGAACTTAAATTCTGTCGCTCAGTATATCTGGAGTTAAGAAAGAAACAACACTATCCATACGCTTATCCTTTCTACGAACGAGTCGACGCAGAAAAACTAGGCGTTCCTGAATACTATACCATCATAAAAAATCCAATGGACCTCTCTAAAATCAATAGCAAGCTGGAAAATGAAGAATATAGATCAGCTGAAGAGTTTGAGGCTGACATACGTTTAATGTTTGACAACTGTTACAAATTCAATGCTCCTGGTACTGATGTCTATATTATGGGCAAACAACTTGAAAGCGTTTTTAACAAAAAATGGGCAGAAAAGCCAGTTTCACAGTCTCCTCCAACTGCTATTCCAAAAGACATTAAGGAAGAACAAGAATCAGGTTCAGACAATGAAAGTATGTATATCATTTTTCTTTCTTTTTTATATTTAATAGTACAAATAAATAAACAAATATAATTTTCCATTGAGGAGGTAAACATATAAAAGCTTTACAGAAGCATCTTAATGCTTTATCGTCTTTATCATCTCAACTTTCTAATGTTGGAAAATCAGAAAAATCCAAAACCAAAAAATCAACCAAAAAATCAACTAAAAAATCAAAATCAAAGTCTGACGCTGATTCATCACCTGACACCATGCCAAAACCTAAACGTGCTCGTATTTCAAAAACCAGTGATGATTTTGTTAAAGAGGACGATGACAAAGAACTTACTGCTGAACAAAAGGATATCCTTGCTAAAAGAATTGAAAATTTTCCTGAAGAGCTTATGATTACACTTATTGGAATGATAGAGCAAAGTGGTGCACCTATGGTGGCCGAGGAAGGTGGCTACGAATTGGAAATTGAATCTATCGACAAAAAAACTGCTAAACAAATTTATAATTTTGTTATGGCAAATACTTCTGATCCAAATAATCGTAAGCAAAAAAGTAAAACCACCACTAAAAGAAAAAATTTGAGTGAACAAGAACAAATAAAATCTCTGGAAGCGACTTTGGCTAAATTTGAAGATGATAATAAATCCTCATTTTATAAAAGTATGTATATTAAATCGAATCAAGTTTTTATTAAAATATATATATTTATATATATGTGTGTAATTAAATAATTCGGGTTGAACAGAAGGACAATATAGTTCTGATGATGATGATTCTACTGACAGTCAAAGCTCAGCATCTTCCGGATCCGAATCTTCAGGTAGTGGTACTGTTTAGTTTAATGGTTTTTTTTTTAATTTATATGCGCCCCCAAAATTATTATTCAAAAATATAATTAATTCAAGATTTTAGTATTATATTTTATTGTATATCTTTCTTTTCTTATTTTTCCACACTTTTTTTTTATTGAGAGAAAATCGTTAGTTGTATGAGAAAAAAAAAATTTTCATTTAAAATTTTTTTTTGTTCAAGGTTATTTAAATAACTGTAGTCAATCTTTTTTTGTTGAATACCATTTTTTGAATAAATACATAACTTTGGGGGTTTGCTAACGAAATTATTCAATTTTTTTATATTATGTCCTATCCGTGATTATCATGCTCACAAAACATTATTCTTTTTTTAACACCTAACTTTATATATATAATATATTAAAATATCAACAAACAAATTTGTCTCGTCGTATCGAAACTTTTTTGGGGAACTATATAATTTCCTTATTTGTTCATTATTAACCAAACAGGAGACCAAAAGGTATATATAAGGAAAAAACATGCTCTTAATTGAAACAATTGAATCTTTACTAAAAACTCATTTAACCATAATTTACACATACAATATATATATATATATACACACATGTGCATATTATCTCATTTAGGAACCATTACAAAAAAACGACAATTTCAATGCCGATTCAGATACTGAATATATCCCTTCAAAAAACGTTGCACCAACATCAACTCAAAAAGCATCAACAAGAAGCAAAATAGTAGAATCATCTTTAGAATATTTGAAATCCAATTCACAGGCTTTATTAACAAATAAAATTGACACACCTAAACAAACTGTGGCAACTCAATCCAGAAAAAGAAAAGAAGTAGCACCGATTAAAAGTAACGATGCAAGTAAAAAATTAAGCAACAACACCCAGCCAGTAGCTACCACAAGGAAGATAAGGAAGCCCAAGAATCTAACCAGGGGACTTACACCGTCAATGATTTCTATAATGTATGCACCTATACCAAACCACTCAAATCCACCAGGTTTTGATAGACCATATGTAAAACCTCCAAGCCCATCACCACCAAGAGAATCCAACGAACCATACATGTACAGCAAAGATTTAGTTCATGAGTTAAGACCAACCATTGCGGTTGATGATTTTTTTTTGGAAATTCCTGATTCAGGCATGACCACTTTCACTCTGCCATTACAAGGTTATATACTCAGAAGAATACCAGAAAAAAAATCAATTATTATCAATGATGGTGGTGACAAATATGGGTTAACATTAGATGGAGATGGCATATTTTATGAGCTCAGAGATACAAAAGAAACAATCAATTGCACCGTTGGTTCCTGGGTCACTATATCGATCCCTTTTATTGAAACCCCAGATAGACCACCTGTTAGATCAATTGCATGTCCATTAGCGTATGGTCATGAAAAACCACCAGTCATTGTCGGTTTAATCTTGGCTAGAAACGATCGTGAGATTACAGTATTTGGACCCAAGGGAGAACCAATCACGGTTCCCGAGCCTTACAGAACTTACAAAAGGCCAATTGGAGGACTTTCATTTAAAGATGAAATTCCAGAATTGGCCCAAGCAGATACTAGCAAGGAAGGCGACACAGTTGAACCAAGATTAATCGTACCATCAACTAGTGGAAGAGATAGAACAGCCGGTGTAGTTTTAGCTTGGCATAACAACTGGGTCTTGGTAGCACGTTCTGATGAACGTGTAGTAATCAAAAGAATATCAGACAGATTGTATAAGAAGGTGCTTGAAGCAGCTTTTAAATATTTAAGCCTTGATGAACTTCCTGAAGCGCATGAAGTTACTCTTTATGAATATGAAGATTATAGAGTAGCACTTGCTAAATACATACACTACATACGAGAGAAGTATTCTATAGTTCATAATCCAAAACGAAGTGCTTTTAAAGAACACGAACCAATTGGTAGAGTTGTTAATGGACTACAAGCATTTTGGTCTTTAAAAGGAATATATCATTTGAGTGTGAATTGTGAAGAAGCCATCAAAAGATCTGGTGTAGAGTACAGACAATATTTGAAAGATTCGCGTAAAAGGAAATTAGAATTGGCACATGAACAGTATTCTGAAGAGGCACAACGTAATAAAGAAAAATTAAAAAAATTGCGACATACTCTAAATGATTATAAGAGGGTAGAACCTACAGCCCTTGATTTAATCACAACAGATGAATCAAAGGATGAATATGCAGTGGAAAGGAATAAGCAACTTCTCAAGGAATTCCTTTGGTCCAAACGTGACTATGATTTTAAGGCGCTCCAATCAAGAATATATGATCTAAGGCGCGAGGAAAAAGAAGGGCAAATCTTTTATAATGACAATATAGAGCAAATCAATTTAGATAAGAGCACCTTCATTTCTGCGTGTCTCTAAAAAAAAAAATCACATTTTTTATTATTCAAAAAATTTTTTATTATATATGTACACATAATTTTATTTAGCTGAAATAATAATAAAATAAAAAAATAAAAAAAAATATATTTATATAAAATTTGTAAAATATAAAATATTAAGAGTAAATAATTTTTTTTGTATATAAATTGTTGAATAATAATATTTTTAATAATGCTGATATATTTCGAAGAAATAACATTTATCATTATTCACCTGCAAAGTCCAATAAATTAGTTATTGCATGTGATAATGGAAAAATCAGAATGGTTGCTGGCCGAGCTTAAAACAGTGGCACGTAAATTACACGTAATTGTTGCATTCAATAACTGGTTTATTGTTTGTCCAACTACGAAGCATTCCAAAATTTTTAGATGAAAATTTTGAGACATACAATAGTATGATAAGCATAATGGACACTCATTTTGTGCAACAGTCATTTGTATAATAGGCAGGCGGTTACACAGAGCCAGTTGCTTCTGAAACTTTACAAGAATATAGCTGTAGCCTCTCTAAGTCCAGATCATCAGCAAGATCAAAATTATCTCACACTTTTATAATCAAACTTTTGCAAGAACTTTCACCATAACATATGTTATGTTGATCATTTTTTTGTGATCTGCAACAGTGTCCACTATGCTAGTATGATATTGATTGATCACCAAAAAGTTCATTGACATTAAAGTTTTGAAAATGTAGAGTCGCAAATATGAAAAGAATCATTCAAGTTTATGGAGAAGTGGTAGACCTAAAGTACTTTGTGACAATAAAAAAAACCGCTTTGAAAGAAATTATTGCTAACAATAATAGAGTTGTTGCTAGTGATATAAAAAAATCTTAAATGAATCCATTGGCTTAAATGTTTCAGTCATCAAAGTTTGCGTATTGATCGAAAAAACTGGTCTCTGCTTTACGCTATTTGGCAATGATGCACCAACGCGAATTTGGGACTAATTTTTAATATTAAAAAATCTGGCACCAACAGTAAAGCATGGCGGGAGAGGAATGATGGTTTGGGGTTGCTTCACAGGTAAAAAGGGTTAGGACCATTTGTCAGAGTAGAAGGAAAAATGTATCATCAAGATTATATCAATATTTATTTTAGAGAATGAATTGTTACCATTCATTCGAGAAATCTTCTCTACAAATCATTACAAAATCTCCTAATCATACAGCGAAAAATGCTACAAACAGTTATTTGAAAAAAAGCGAAGGTATTGGAAGATTAGTCTTCTCAATCTCCAGGCCTTGATCCAATTGAACATTCATAGGATGTGATTAAAAAACGCCTACACATCCAAAAAATAAAGATGAATTAGAAAATTATTTGAGAAAAGAATCCCGCACGAAAAATATTTTAGATTAATTGACAGTATGTCAAAAATGGTAAAAGAGTGCATTTCCAACAATGGGTTGGAAGAGATCCTTTTTTTTCATAATCAGTTATTTATCCTAGCGGTATAAATTGAACTAAATCCGCCTTCAGTTAATTTTGTAATATCTTCAAATTACTAAAAAGGTAGCAATTCTAAAATATGCCTTGGCAAAGATAATTTCATTTGACATTGTCAAATAAAGATGTTCAAGTGGTGAAAAGACTATGTAATTGTAAACTATTACAACTTTCACTGAATGATATTTGGATATTGTCCGAACAATTACGAATGAATATAAACACTAATTACCAAAGATTCAGGGATCAAAATTTAGTCATTTGTAACATGATTATAATTAACAGTTTTATAATATCCCATTTTCTATCTTGAGTGATATATATAACTATCCCTACATAAAAATAGTTAATATGAAATTAATTTATGTTAGATCTACTATGGAACCCAAGAATTATAGTACAATCAGAAGTATTTTAAAAAAAGAACAAGGTGAAAAAATTGCTCCTTACATTTTCAAAATAAATGATACTCAAACACTGGAAGCTTATCTAAGGAAAGAAAATATTACTTATGAAATTTACCAAGAAGAAAGAAAGATAGTAAACATTAAGAAAAGAAAACAGGATGAGGATGTACAATTACTAAGGTTGCGGGAGAAACTCCTCCAGAAATCAATCGACAGAGTTTCGACAGGTTACACATTAATTGTTTATTAGAGTTTTTTCGCTGTGCATCACTCGTTTCATTACTTTCCAAATCTATTTTCAATACTGCCAAATTCCAGAAAGAGATAAACGAAAACGTTTTAAAAGGGTAGTATATTTGCGTTGTGGTTGTTTGTCACTTTTTATTTAGTGATTTTTTGTTGCTTGCGATTTTTTCAAACTCTATCAATTTTTGTGATTTTCTTACTATTAACTAATAACTATCAATATGTCTAGCGAATTATACCAAAAGGTCTCACTGAATCTCCATTGGAGCATATAACTGCTTCTTCAGTTATTTTCCAAGTTATAGAAGAAGAACCTTGGATCTCTAAAGAAGAATCTAGAACTATAGTAAACAATGCTATTAACGCCTCACTAAATATCTATTCTGATGATACATCTATGTAGAATAAATTACTTAGAATCCTTACACAGGTGGGTTTACATTTTTATTATATATTGATGTCATTAGAGCAAATGATGAGTGGCACAAATGCAACATGTAGCTGGCATAATAGTTAATTCATCACATAGATAGACATAATTTTTTATTTTTATTATTATGCAGGATCTTGAGTAAATTTGAGAAACAAAAAATGAAATTGCGATTTTTGTCGAATTTTAGATTATTTTAATTAAAATTTTTCTAGATGTTTTGAGAGTATCAAAATTTACATGCATATTCACCAAAACCTAAGCTACATTTTGATAAAATTTTATGTAGTTATTATGTGCGTTTTTGTATAATTAGTAAAAATAGGTGTCCGGATACTTTTGTCCAGGGAGTGAGGTGGAAGGAATTGGTACAGGAAGAGCAGGTCAATAGGTGTGAATTTCATACATTCCCAATTTCCGCTGAACCATTTGTTGATTTTTTTATCTTGGTCATTTTATTCTAAAGAAACAATTAAGTAATATTATGTTGCACATGTTGAATTACTAATACTTATTTGTAAAAAATGCCAAAAAGTACAAAAGATAAGAATTTACCAAATGCCACTAAAGGTAGAAAATTCGGACATTGTTCATGGATGATGACCATAATGTTCATCGATTAATTTAGGTCTTAATGCGTCATCATCATTAAAGTAAATTACTCGCCTGCTAAAAGATTTTGAATTGTCAGTATTTGACGGAATTGAAAACAACCAACATCAGGAAAATAAATCTCACGTAAACCTACGCAGGGTTTAAAACTGACCAGCATTATGCAGAAATGTTAACAGAATTACCAAAATATCGACATAATTCTGGCCAATTCTGGACCCTATGTAGGTTTACGTAAGATTTATTTTCCTGATGAAATTCTACCTATTTGTTTTATTCGTTTTATTCATTCTATTCGAATAAAACTTTTCAATATAATTCGAATACTCAAATTCATAATGAATAAAACAAATAATTTGAACCATTAAAGGCGAGATATTATAATAACAATAGTAAATAATAGTAATAATAATAACGATAGTAGTAGTAATAATAATACCGGCAAGCTTAGTATTAGTACCATCTGAAAAGGTTTTTCATCAACTGGGATTTATTAAGTTCTTAGCTGGCTAAGGTTTTATATCAGCTAACATTACTAGTTGTAGAGACAATACATGTATTTAAATAATCGTTTTGGCAATACTTAAATTTTAAAAAATAAGATTCTGCGTAAAAGTATAATTTATTATGACGCGTTTTTGTTTTACGCTATTATACTGTATATATTATTACTACATTAAATATTAATTGTATATAGAATATATAATGATAATAAATAAAGTATTTTATCTCCGAAACAAATATTGTCCGTTATTATTATAGAGAGAATCCGGTATAGAAAATTGTACTACTACTACATTAAGTCATGTGGAATAAAAAAATTTTTTAAAAAACAGTAATTTAGGATTTTTTTAATTTTCTTTTTGACATTTTTTAACAACTTCAATTCCTCATTTGTAAATTCTTTAAACTGTTGTTCAAACAAACAAGTTTACTTTTTCAATAGCCAATAAAGCATCTTGACTTGAAATAGGATATGTCTCTTCGATGTCTTTTTCATCTTGATTTTCTTCATTAAAATTCGACATAGAAATTATTTCTTCATTCAGCAAATCATCATCATCAACATTTTTTCCATTTCATCAATACTTTTAGTTTCATTAAATCATATCTTATGTCATTTATTTCAAATGATTGTTTGGATTTTTATAGACAACATTTTTTTATTTTGCGATTACAGATAATAGTAATTTTATTTAATATTAATTATAATTTAAATTTTGAGATATCTGCATTTTATTTCAGATCACGTGAATCCGTGTTGATTTATATTAATATGTAAGTCATATGAAGTGATTGTCAGATTTATACAATCTGTTATCTCTTAAACCGTATAAGTTACAAATTTGTGACTATTATTAATAAATAAGACTTTTGGCATGTGAATACGGTTTATAGTTGACTCTGGATATAGCGAATCAAAATCGCCATGATCGAATTTTTATAATAAATCTGTTTATAACGAATCCGAACTCACTTTTTGAAGTTTCATATAACGAATTTTCACATGAGCACGTGTAATATCATGTGTAACATAATGCCAAATAAACATTTAGGATATCAAAAAAACGTAACCTTCAATTACAGTCAGGGAGATTTCCAAATTTGGAATTTCCAAATACTGTAATGATTAACATTCTAGATTCATTGTGTAATTCTAAAAAAGAATCAAAACAAAAAATGATTGGCTAAATTTATGCAGATCCTTTCATATATAAATTAAAATAATGCATACCCGTTGAGTTTTAAATTACATACAATATATGA
>CAUDNR010000490.1:11659-30603 GCA_958430865.1 Entrophospora sp. SA101
ACATGGACTAAGGTAATAGATTTTACTTACTTGTTGATCTAAATGTGGTACATGAACATTTTGGGCTCAATCATAACCATAATGTGCAATAGCATCAATGCTGCAATATTGTGTTTTACCTTTTGAATAATTCGATTAACTAATTTTCTTTGTTCTTCTGCTAATTTGTTATTTTTATTATAATAGTTTCTTTCTAGTTTAGCCTTGGACAGATGTTCTTTAAATTTTTTGAGCAAAACTTTAGCTTCTCCCTCTTGACAAACATTATAATATAAACCATCTCAAAATGTTGTCAAGTATCACACAGGTCAGTCCTTGGACTCATGATTTGAATTTCTGGTGACAATTTATGTCATAACTTTCTGAAAGCATCATATTTTAAAAATTTCAATTTGTTATCTTCTTCCAGACCAACTAGAAAATCCCTGTGTACTGATTTATAACTCATTTCTGCTGGTAAAAATATAACTGATTGAGTTATTCTATTGTTACTTCTTCCTGGACTTGGTAATCCATGAACTTCTGCATAATTTTCTAGAAAATTCTTTACAATTTCAGCAACATTTTTATCAACCATCATCTTTGTTTTCCATTGAGGCATCCTTTTAATATTACCATGAACTCTTGGTAGAAGACCATTGTTTATCAGATGATTTCTGATATTTTCAAAATAAGTCCTACTGATTCCCAACATATTGAGATAAGTTTGTTGACAAAGGAGTGTATTGTGATCCCAATGGTAGAAAGTTCTTTTATTAGATATGGTTTTCTTTTTAAGGCGTCTACTAGTACTTATTGATCCACCATCCATTGCCTTAAGTTGGGCCATTAAGAATATGTCTTGTTCTACTTTAGAAAGAGCTTGAAAAGATTCCCTTAATTCTGCAAATTGTTCCTTGGGAATTCTTGAAGAGCATCCACAACCACAGCCTTTTTCTAAAAAATCAATGGCCTTTTGATATTCATTAGAACCATTATATTTATTATTAATTTTCATATACACTTATCCCTATACATATATATTATTTTATAATTTTATGTTCACTTTGTAGTTTTTTATAATTGTTTTAAAGTTGAAGGAAAGTATATGAATGGAATTAAACTTAGATGAATCAATGTAATAGTTTTAGGTAAATGATTTAAAAGATATGATTGCTCAATAACTTGTGAAGAGAAATTGGAAAATTTGGTCAACCTCCCCATGAAAAATAATTATGGCCTAGATTTAAATTGGCTTATCATCATTAATAATCAAAATGAGAAAAGACAACTTAAAAAGCAAACAATAAATGAAATAATAACAAGTTAATAAAAAATTGACTACCTTTACCAATGAATTTTTCCACACATTGTTGATCATAAACAGAAAATGTTATTATTGCTTTAACAAATCATGTGTAGTGATTTATATTTTGTTTACTTTTTATAGATGTAAAATTTACTTAATTTATTTGAGATAATCAATTAAATATCTTCTGAATAGATTATAACAATAAGGTTAATTATAATTTATTTATATTTTTATTATTTATATTATTATGTATTTTTAACATAAAAAGGATTATCCTCTAAGAAATAAAGGTAATTTGTATTTTTACAATAATTAAAGTACCTGTTCAAAAATACTTATAATTTATCTTGTTGAAAAGTAATTCTTACAAATGTATAAAAATTATATTTTTCAAAATAATCAATTTTTGAAACTTAAAAATTAATTTGATAATGATAATTACATTAAGGTAAATAACTTGAATTGTAAAATGCAAACTACAAGAGCAAAGAAAAATGGAACTCCATATTAGCACAAAAGAATTTTAAATTACATACAAACCTATCCCCTTAAATAAGATTTCAAAAGCGTACCAATGGATTCAAATAATTGCTTGATTAACCTTGGGACATGTAATGGTGTGATTGTTCCAGCCTTGGATCACTCTGGCAATTTTTTTATCTTGTATTTTTTTCGATATGATTAATTATATATCTTGGTTAAAATAAAAAATAAAATAAACACAATATTGCTACTTAATACTTTCCTCATGTGTGAATTCCTTTGTCTCCATATTCATCACAATGATTATTCAATACATTTGATATCATCATTGACATAACAAACAATTGCATCACCCAGGTAGTAACAATACCAAGGCCATGCAAAAATGAAACTTTTAATAATGCATGTCTACCCAGATCTCTGAGGTAAACAAAATAAATTATTTTTCCTGATTATCAATCATGGTTCCTTATGAATAATAAATCTGATGTTGATCACAGGTGTCAGATTTAATAAAAATTTCCTATCACAAATGCGCAATTGCAAGTCTTTCATATCCATGGAATTTTCTTTTCCATGGATGAAAAAATTGTCAACACATTAGAAGGCTTTCATGTAGTGGACAAAACATTCCCTATCTTTCCCACAGACCAGGCATGGCTGTCACAACCATATGGGCATTGATCACTGATGAAGATTTGCATTTGGGTTATACTTCTCTAGAATAAAGTTGAAGTTGGCACCTGCAACTGGTTCAAAATTCTGCAATGTGGAAGGTTGCAACCTGGGTTGCTGTTTTGGATTCAGAGTCTTGAGTCCTGTGCTGCTGTCTTGTTGGTGGCATGCCTACTCACCAACAACCCTACCCCCATTTAAATAATAAATTCAATTGGTCAAATAAAAATCAAAGAGAAACAGATAATTTATAAAAATGATTAATTTATATATAACATACCAAACAAAATCTGAACCATTTTATAACTTTTTTCTTGTTGGCCACATAGATGTATATAATCATGCGATAATTTTAATCTATACCCCTACTCTAAATTATAAAATTGGTTAGTATCTGAGAAATAGAGAATTTAGGAAAGTGATTATACAAAACAAACACTATTTTACAACTTTCCTCTTATCATCAGAGCCCAAATGCAATTTCAGGGCCACAAACCCTGCTCTGAATTGTAACCTCCTGTGGTTGAAACACTTAATATTCCTCCAGAGTTGCGACATGATCACAGTGCCATCCTTAGAGGTAGGATTGTTGCAGACAACTTCTCGGCCAACATGCCAGCAGCCTTCTCTGGTCTGGGAAGATTAGTGAAAGTGTCATTGACGATTGGTGCAGACTTGGTGAACTCCAGGGCCATGCTACCACCCCCCTGGAATTCAGTTGCATCATTGTATCTTCGGGGGATGAAGTCAGATTAGCCTTGTGTACAAAAGGAAGATGAGAGAATGACTGTAAAGAGTTCAAGGTAGCATGCATGCTTCAATGTTTGCAAATTTCCGATAATCAAATGTTGCATATTTGAATTGTTTCTTTTTCAACAGCGTGCTGCCTTGACATCTTCTTGTAATTATAATAATATTAATAATATTATTATTAATGATTACGAAAGGCAAAATATTATCAATGAAAATCTTGTAATTACCCAGCAAGATCTGCTCCGCGTCTTGATTCAAATTAAAATGTTTAAATGACATAAATATATATCAATACAAAAAATAGTACCTCTATTATTAACACGTTTTCTTTAGGAGAACCAAACCAAACCAAACAACACTCACGTTTTGTCATCTTGGACTCTGCCAAAAAATAAATTGTTTTTCCAAGAAAAAAAAAATCAATTCACGTCTGTCCTACCAAAAAAAACCAATAGGATAAATAATTGGTGTACGCGTCGATCAATCATAAACTTTTTTTCTTTTAAAAAAAATATGGAATCATCCAAAACAAAAAGAAAGAGAAGCAAAGGAAAAGAAATTGCTCAAGATAATAATGGGTAAGTGTTTTAAGGGTGGTGGTGGTTATCGCCCGCCACTTGTTGTCGTTACTCTAGTTATCATTTTAAAATGTTGTCGAAAGATTTATTTCTTAGTATCAAAACTAATATACGTTGATTTTTAACTTAATAGTAGAACAAAATTAACAGAAATCAAAGTAATGTCACAAATAATGAAAGAGGATCAAGTCAAAAAAGTTATAAAAAAAACAAACTCGATCAAAAACTGAATGCAATCAGTGGTAGCTCAATTGTTGACTTGCCGGAACGTAATAATTCTGCTAGTAGTAGTAAGAGTGGTATTAGTGATAATTATTCGGATGTTAGTGATGACAAAAGAGACTCGAAAGACTCCCGAGGCTCTAGGTTATTATCTAATTTTAATAATAGTCATAATAGTGGTGGTAATAATGTTGGTGGTGGAAAAACCAATAGTAAATGGTAAGTTTTATCAAAGTTTTTTTTATTAATTGTATGATCTTGGCTAATGTTTGGTGACTATTATTAAACTTTAATTTCTATCTAGTTTGTTAGATGATTGGTCTGATAAAGAAGATTGGGAACCACAATCAATTGAAAGATATTTAAAAAATTCTTCCTCTTCAAGTAAAGTAATAAAAGAAAAAAGCCCAACCAAAAGTCAAGTCTATGAGTGTCTCATTTCTCAAGTTAATGAAGTTCCTGATAATTTAATGATATCTTTTGTTTCTTATATTTACAATTATTTAATTTAATTACAATATATCTTTTATATTTTTAGAAAGAAAATAGGATTGCGAAAATTATAAAAGATGCAGTGAATGATGCATTTGCAAGACAAAAGATTGAAGAGATACCAGTATCAAAACTTTCACAAGCAATGATCATGAAAATTGAGAGCAAAATTGGTATACGTGAGATAAGGGTTAGTATTAAACAATTTCTGAAACTAAATATTATCTTTTATTTTTTTTACTTATTGTTTGACTGATTATCTAGATGTTACACGAAGAATTTGATGAACTTTTACCTCGTGATGTTGACAAATTTATTTGGAACATGGACATTGATGAACCCAAGCACATGAATGATATTAAAAATTGGTTTCAGGATGCATTGGGACTTCCAAAAAAATTTGTTATAAAAAATATTCACAAAGAAATAACATATGAACGTTATTTGCAGACAGCAAATGTATTATTAAAAGGCAAAGCAGATTTATCTATTGGTCCTGGTGGTACATCCTGTATCTGGGTTGAGATCAAAAAAGATGTACACCAAGGTGAAGCTCAAGCAATAGGAGAGCTGTTGATAGCTGATAAAATATTTGCTTTAGGTCCTATGGTTGTGTTAACGGATTGCGTAGAAAGTTGGATTATTTATTTTATAATCAAACAAGATGACGAATTTTATATTGCAATTGGTGATATAAATGATCGTGGTGTTGCATTAGCAATAATTAGGACTTTTCTACTTCAAGAAGAGCAAAAATACAATAATTTAATAAAAGGTGATTTAGCACCAATTATAGTTAAATTACCCACACCTTTTAGAAACAAGGCAAGGTTTAAGGAAACAATAGTTTGAAAAGGTATTTGGATTTTTCTTTTCATTAAAAAATCAAATAACAACAGCACATAATCTTCTTGTGTAAATTAAAACTGGCTTCTTCCTTTATGGAAATTGTTATAAAATAGGTTTGATTCAAAAATCGGTTTGGTTTATGGACAATTTTTGAAGAATATTAAAATAATGGGCTTTATAACAAAAAAAATGAATACAATTACTTGATCAATTTTTATCTATCTTTTGAATATATAGACGGTTTAAAGTTTACCCGAACAATAAATACTTATTATTTATTGGATGGAGTTAGTTGAGAGTAATTAATTATAAGTTTATTATTAATTGGACTTATCTTCAATATAAGAACAATTAATTTGATATAACAATATTATTTGAAATATTTGTTTTTTTTCTGAATAAATTATTTTTATTACTATTGAATTGAGTGCCTAAGGCAATAATATAAAAATGTTATAAATATGTCCCTTAATATTAACATGAACTTTTCAAATAAAATAAAGATGCTTTTTATCTGAAAAACAATTGGTTCTTCAAAATGTATTTTATAGCCTGATCCTCTTGTATCTTGAAAAAGAAATTTTTTCAAATCTTGGAGTCTAAAGTTTATATCTGAACTCCAGCCTCCTATTTGTTATTTGTATTGTCACCAATTAATTTTGGGAGAGCGTGTTTTAATTGATGATAACAAATTTTTATTAGTTTATGTGGATCAGAGTGAATAGGCTAATACTAATGAATTAGATTTATTAGCGAATAATTTTGTTTTAGTGATTTGATAAAAATGATTTATTTAATTTTGTATTTAGTTGAAACTAATTATTAACTTATTATTAAGTTAATTTGTTACAAAGTTATTCTTCGACTACAGCGAATTCTTGTTCCTTATTATTATATACATGTTAAATTATATTAATATGTATCCCAATCTGGGATAATTTTCATTAATTTCTACTAAATAAAGGCCTAATACTAATCATTCGGATAATTAATACAAATAAAAATAGGATATTAAAAATAAATAATAGATAAAATAAATAACTAAAAATAATAAATGCATCCAAATAAATAATATAAATAATTTAATATTAAGGGTAGAGTGTACGTAACACGAATTTTACTATGATAATTTTTTTGGCCGCCGATCATTAAAGTATTATAGTAAATAGTGTAGTCGCATATTAATATAATAATAATAATATCAGGATAAATTATTGTTTTATTGAAGGTGAGTGAAGTGGATAACAAGAAGGTAGAATAAGTTCAACAATTAACTATTGTTTGGCATTAGAAAATATTTAATATAACATTCTCCTTCCACTTGCTTTCTTTAACATTGACAAAAAATTGACAATGTCGCCCCAATAATAAAATAAATAGGTTATTATTATCATAACAAATATTTTCCTGCTCCTTCTCATGTTTCCCTATTTAAAATAATTGTGGCATTAATACATCTAACTTTCAATAATAATTAATGAATTGATTGATTATTTGTAAAAATACCAAGTAAAAAAAAAGGAATTCTGATTTTTGTTTCTAAAGCAAAAAGAAAGATTAATATAATTTCCACGAAAAATATTAATATGTAAAATAGAAAGATATATTATCTTGTTATTATTTTCTACTACCATCATTCAACTCTCCTAGTTGATAATGTACTTTGGCTAAGGTTGTGGGCGAAACTCCCCCAGAAATCAAACAGAGTTTGTTTAGACAGGTTATACATTAATTGTTTATTAGAGTTTTGCATCTGGGGGTTTTGTCAATCATCGTTTTAACAAGGTATATACTAATTGTTCATTAGAGTTGGAGTTTTCGGCAAGCAACCTTATTGTTGGCAAAGAAAAGTATTTCAAGATTTAATATTTATTATTTATTTAAACTGTTTGTTATATACTCGTTTGTTACAACAAAATTTGTTATTATTATAGGTTTAATAGTAATTTGAGAATTTTTAATAGTAATTTGAAAACTATTTTTGACTTTACATGTTTTTTTTAAAAGAACCTTTTAACAAGATATAATTTTTTTTATGACCATATGATTGGATACATATTAAAAAAAGATTAAACATCTTACTACAGTCAGGGATCTTTCCAAATCTGGAATGTGGCTAATACAAAACAATTTCGATAAAAGTAGAATTTATGACGTCATAATTTATATAGAAAAGTTTTTTATTTTGATTTGAACCCAAATGTGGCACAGCATCAATATTAGTAATTAAAATTGATATTAATATTAAATGACAATTATAAGATGTCAGAGCATTGTCAATGAAAAAACGATTCGATAATGAAAATTTCAATATGTATTAATTATCGGAAAAATCCAAACGTTGATGCACACATACGCTGCCTTTGTATGAAAGTTCAATAAACAATTATAAAAATTATAAAAATTATGCAAATTTTGATTCTCCAATAATATTATTATTAATACTTCTCCTTAAAGTTCCTTTTGATTTTTGTAATCGTTATTGTTCTCTTCATCCTGTATTTATTTATTTTTTCTTGAGACGTTTATCATCACATTCCTATTTATTATATAAAAAATATATATTAGTAAAAATTTATTCTCTGAAATGCATTCTAATCCATCAACTTTTCCTCATACCTCATTTAAGAGATTGTTATAATCTACACACTCATTTCTGAATTCTTTAATATTAGACCATAATATCGTGGAAATGTTTCTTTCCTGTAGTATGTTCCCACATAATAATACCAAACCTATAAATATCTGATTCCCATTAATATCGTATGAAAAAATATTATCACTGTGTAATCATGATAGTGTAATTTTTTTCATGAACTTCCTTTAATCTAATATAATAGTAATAAATAAACAAGTATATATATATAGCGTTAATCATTTTAGTATGTTAATTAAAAAATAATAATAATAATAATAATAAATTATTAATGGGTGATTGATTATTTAATCGATTAACCTTTTATTCTTTCTAATTCTGATAAATATGTTGATCTGATGAGGTACAAGAGATTGTTGAAGAGACGAGTGATCACAGGAGAGTTGGTGTTTGGAAGTTAGATGTCTGCAAAGGTCGAAGGAAATTATTGCTTAAAAATATTTGATTCTAAGACCTCCATGGAAGAAATGATTTTCTAAAGATCCTATCAATAAAGACAATTCTCAGAAATAGTTAGTAAAATAGTTTATACGTTTTGTTACCAAGCTTCCAGATGCATGTTTCCAACGTTGATTAAGTTTTGTTTCGCAACAAATTTGAACTATTGGTAGGTAAATTTCTCTATTTTAAGTAAAAGAACATTTTGAGCAAATTCGTGGATTAAGAAAAACGGTGAGTGGATTAAGAAAGTATAAATATAAAAGCACTTATTTCAATTATTATAATGGAAGTTTTTTCAAAGGTCACAAAGGTCACGTTAAATCATTTGTAACATATAAAACATATAATGAATTGATCGACAAAGTGGCGTATATTACATTTCCAGATTTGGAAAGATCCCTGACTGTAATATGAATAATATCACTCCGGATTTTCGGGGTTATTGATCAGCGAATTAAGGTCAAATTCGCATTCCGGTGACAGTATGAAGTAATAAATGCTATTAAACCAATTTGGATATTTGAATTTGAACAAGTTTTTGAATTCAGATATAACAAACACTTGCTCACCTATGTTAAGTTAGGTAGTAAATTATTTCCCTTCCAATTTTCTTTTCTTCCTAAATTCTTCATGATTTTGTGGCAAAGTTCTTTACTGGTTATGATTTTTCTTTCTTCTTGGTAAATTTCATAAGTGATCCTTTCTTTTCTTAGATAAGCTTCCAGTGTTTGAGTGTCATTTATTTTAAAAATATAAGGAGCAATTTTTTCACCTTGTTCCTTCTTCAAAATACTTCTAATGGTGCTATAATTCTTGGGTTCCATAGTAGAACTGATATAAATGAGTTTCATCTTAACTATTTTTATACAGGGATAATTCTATATATCACTTAAGGTAACAAATTGGACTGTTAAATTATAATTACAATGCAATTGTGATAATAATGACTAAATTTTGATCCCTGAAATCCTTGGTAATACCAATGTTCACTTTGTCTGGTTTTGTTGCAGCATGCCCCAAATAAAATTTAAAATTGATCAATGAATTTTTAACCAATTAAATTAATTAAATTAAAAAAGGAAAATTAAATCTCCCATAATACATAAATTTACTTTTCAAAGTTGGTATATAATCCAAATTTCTCATATACAAGTGTTGGTCTGAGTGGCTTCAGACTGTAACTCTGCTTCTGGAGGACAGAGAAGTGGAATACTACATACGTGGACCAACAGTTCTTAATGCCGCACGTTGAAAGCAGTGTCTCATTTGAACTTGGTGTGAACATTCTGGTTTGAATGTAAATTTGGGCCAGTAGGTTCTTAAATAGCAAGGTTAAAGCCCGAGGCTGGAAACAGAGCAGGGAAAACTTGCAGCACTAAGTGGCTATGAGGTAGCACGCTTGAGTGATGAGTCATTAGGAATTGCCAAGTATGTAGTTAGACTGCTATCTCGAAATTTTTTTTTAATTGATTTTTATTTCTTGGAAATTATTTATACTGCCTAAAACAATACAATTTTTAAAAAATAAACTTCAATCCAATAATCTATTGGCCACATATGCATTCTCCTTGGCACATTTTCAATTAATTAATTTGTGATAAATTGAGGAATTTTATAGACTACTCCTCTTGCATTGTTGATCGGGAATAATTGTTATATTGATAAAAAATAAATAACTATTAAAAACATTTATTTACCATAGAAAGCGAAATTTTACCAACAGATAGACTACTAGACGTAACAATTTATTGAACATGAAACACATCCTATGATATTAATATAGCCATGATATATCTTGTAACATTATAGTAAATCGAGACACAAGTGGTTATGCTAGAAATATGTAATTGAAAATTTCATAAACATAGTCCTTCTCAAAAACACCATCTGATAACATCCTTTTATACTTTGCTTTACCATCTGCGTTGTAATAATTGTTCCAAATAAGATAAATAAAAATCAAAATTTAAAAGCAAATACAATCAAAACTCTTACTTGTCCATATTCAAGCTATTGGAGTTGTATGTTGAAAGCGCTGCAAGTGCCATCTGACTTACCAGAGATATCATACAAACGATCTTTCATTATGATAAAACCAGTGTTGATAAAAGTTTGTAACAAATAATACTCTCATGTTCCTTCAAAAAAAGAAGAAAGGTTGGGATTTTCTTTTCATCATATTATGAGATTATTTAAACCGCTTACTACTAACTATTCAATCAGGAAAAACATTACGTTCCCACAAAGGAAGGGTTGTTGCATCCCACAAAAAAAAAGATAGAGAGGTGAAGAAGGTATGTTTTTGCTCTTGAAGTTCTTGGAGCTACCGTTTCTTTTGCCAATGATGTCAATGAAAACTACAAATTCTCGGAAAAATAAAATTTGATATCACATACCCTTGTCCACGTCCTTTTTTCTTTTGTTATGAAAAAAATTAGGCATAATAAACAGATAAAAAATTAGTCTAATAATACTAATAATAACAATAATATGTGTATTTTTTTTCTTGTGTATCAAAAATTAATAATAATTTAATCAAAACAATTTTCACCTCTACTACATACATATACAATACTCATATTAACCTTTTTATTTTTAAAAAGTAATCTTATATCTCACCACCTTAACATATTCGCCATGACTCGAACAAAGAAAAACAATAGCATCCAAGAACAATCAGGCGTCTCTTCTTCGTCTAGCGCAAGTCCTAGTAACGTTGATAAGTATGCAAGGTATTTTGAAAATTGAGGATTCATCGATTGATTTGTCGAATCGTGTCCATTTTTCTTTATGATTTCTCTTATACTCATGCCAAGCAAGGGCTTCTTAAAACTATTTATTTTCTCATTTGATTCATTATATAATAATTATATTCCAAATATTTATCTTTAAACGTTATTTCCTATTTTTAATTGATTATAAATAGATTCAATACACCTTGGTTTAGCGAGGCTATGAGTAGAGAACACAATAAACATTGCACCAATGCTCTGAAAGCATTAAAACGTCATTCATATTCAATTCCTTTTTTAGAACCTGTGGATCCCATCAAACTCAATATTCCTGATTATCCCAACATTATAAAAACACCAATGGACCTTGGTACTGCAGAAAAAAAACTTAATAATTATGAATACAAGTCTGTCAAAAACTTTGAAGATGATGTTCGCCTTATTTTTTCAAATTGTGTGTTGTATAATGGCGAACATCACCCAGTCTCTCAATATGCTAAAGAATTAGAGGAAGTATTTATCGCACAACTTGCCAAAATGCCTGGAGCTAAACCTATTAATAAACCTAAACCAGCTAAAGAACCTAAAGAACCCAAAAAGGAGGTAACTGATCATTCGCTCATATTACATATTATATGTCTCTTAATATATCTATTAATTTATATTTATGTATTTATATTTATACTAATATAACTTTTCTTGATAATAATAAATAATAAATAATAAATAATAAATAATAAATAATAATGATGATGATAATGATGATAATGATAATTAGAAACCTGCATTTAAAATTGTTGCAGAATCATCTACAAAACCAACCACTAAATCAAACAATAAAACTTTTATAGAAACTACTACTTCTACTATTGCCACTCCATCAACAGTCGCTGCTTCATATAGTGCTGCCACTTCCACTGTTAAGTCTGACAATGCTGAAGCAAATAGGCCAAAAAGAATGATCAAATTTCCCAACAAAGAAATTCCTCAGGACACACAAACTCCTCGTCGCAAAAAAACAAAGAAAAATGTTGAACTTAAATTCTGTCGCTCAGTATATCTGGAGTTAAGAAAGAAACAACACTATCCATACGCTTATCCTTTCTACGAACGAGTCGACGCAGAAAAACTAGGCGTTCCTGAATACTATACCATCATAAAAAATCCAATGGACCTCTCTAAAATCAATAGCAAGCTGGAAAATGAAGAATATAGATCAGCTGAAGAGTTTGAGGCTGACATACGTTTAATGTTTGACAACTGTTACAAATTCAATGCTCCTGGTACTGATGTCTATATTATGGGCAAACAACTTGAAAGCGTTTTTAACAAAAAATGGGCAGAAAAGCCAGTTTCACAGTCTCCTCCAACTGCTATTCCAAAAGACATTAAGGAAGAACAAGAATCAGGTTCAGACAATGAAAGTATGTATATCATTTTTCTTTCTTTTTTATATTTAATAGTACAAATAAATAAACAAATATAATTTTCCATTGAGGAGGTAAACATATAAAAGCTTTACAGAAGCATCTTAATGCTTTATCGTCTTTATCATCTCAACTTTCTAATGTTGGAAAATCAGAAAAATCCAAAACCAAAAAATCAACCAAAAAATCAACTAAAAAATCAAAATCAAAGTCTGACGCTGATTCATCACCTGACACCATGCCAAAACCTAAACGTGCTCGTATTTCAAAAACCAGTGATGATTTTGTTAAAGAGGACGATGACAAAGAACTTACTGCTGAACAAAAGGATATCCTTGCTAAAAGAATTGAAAATTTTCCTGAAGAGCTTATGATTACACTTATTGGAATGATAGAGCAAAGTGGTGCACCTATGGTGGCCGAGGAAGGTGGCTACGAATTGGAAATTGAATCTATCGACAAAAAAACTGCTAAACAAATTTATAATTTTGTTATGGCAAATACTTCTGATCCAAATAATCGTAAGCAAAAAAGTAAAACCACCACTAAAAGAAAAAATTTGAGTGAACAAGAACAAATAAAATCTCTGGAAGCGACTTTGGCTAAATTTGAAGATGATAATAAATCCTCATTTTATAAAAGTATGTATATTAAATCGAATCAAGTTTTTATTAAAATATATATATTTATATATATGTGTGTAATTAAATAATTCGGGTTGAACAGAAGGACAATATAGTTCTGATGATGATGATTCTACTGACAGTCAAAGCTCAGCATCTTCCGGATCCGAATCTTCAGGTAGTGGTACTGTTTAGTTTAATGGTTTTTTTTTTAATTTATATGCGCCCCCAAAATTATTATTCAAAAATATAATTAATTCAAGATTTTAGTATTATATTTTATTGTATATCTTTCTTTTCTTATTTTTCCACACTTTTTTTTTATTGAGAGAAAATCGTTAGTTGTATGAGAAAAAAAAAATTTTCATTTAAAATTTTTTTTTGTTCAAGGTTATTTAAATAACTGTAGTCAATCTTTTTTTGTTGAATACCATTTTTTGAATAAATACATAACTTTGGGGGTTTGCTAACGAAATTATTCAATTTTTTTATATTATGTCCTATCCGTGATTATCATGCTCACAAAACATTATTCTTTTTTTAACACCTAACTTTATATATATAATATATTAAAATATCAACAAACAAATTTGTCTCGTCGTATCGAAACTTTTTTGGGGAACTATATAATTTCCTTATTTGTTCATTATTAACCAAACAGGAGACCAAAAGGTATATATAAGGAAAAAACATGCTCTTAATTGAAACAATTGAATCTTTACTAAAAACTCATTTAACCATAATTTACACATACAATATATATATATATATACACACATGTGCATATTATCTCATTTAGGAACCATTACAAAAAAACGACAATTTCAATGCCGATTCAGATACTGAATATATCCCTTCAAAAAACGTTGCACCAACATCAACTCAAAAAGCATCAACAAGAAGCAAAATAGTAGAATCATCTTTAGAATATTTGAAATCCAATTCACAGGCTTTATTAACAAATAAAATTGACACACCTAAACAAACTGTGGCAACTCAATCCAGAAAAAGAAAAGAAGTAGCACCGATTAAAAGTAACGATGCAAGTAAAAAATTAAGCAACAACACCCAGCCAGTAGCTACCACAAGGAAGATAAGGAAGCCCAAGAATCTAACCAGGGGACTTACACCGTCAATGATTTCTATAATGTATGCACCTATACCAAACCACTCAAATCCACCAGGTTTTGATAGACCATATGTAAAACCTCCAAGCCCATCACCACCAAGAGAATCCAACGAACCATACATGTACAGCAAAGATTTAGTTCATGAGTTAAGACCAACCATTGCGGTTGATGATTTTTTTTTGGAAATTCCTGATTCAGGCATGACCACTTTCACTCTGCCATTACAAGGTTATATACTCAGAAGAATACCAGAAAAAAAATCAATTATTATCAATGATGGTGGTGACAAATATGGGTTAACATTAGATGGAGATGGCATATTTTATGAGCTCAGAGATACAAAAGAAACAATCAATTGCACCGTTGGTTCCTGGGTCACTATATCGATCCCTTTTATTGAAACCCCAGATAGACCACCTGTTAGATCAATTGCATGTCCATTAGCGTATGGTCATGAAAAACCACCAGTCATTGTCGGTTTAATCTTGGCTAGAAACGATCGTGAGATTACAGTATTTGGACCCAAGGGAGAACCAATCACGGTTCCCGAGCCTTACAGAACTTACAAAAGGCCAATTGGAGGACTTTCATTTAAAGATGAAATTCCAGAATTGGCCCAAGCAGATACTAGCAAGGAAGGCGACACAGTTGAACCAAGATTAATCGTACCATCAACTAGTGGAAGAGATAGAACAGCCGGTGTAGTTTTAGCTTGGCATAACAACTGGGTCTTGGTAGCACGTTCTGATGAACGTGTAGTAATCAAAAGAATATCAGACAGATTGTATAAGAAGGTGCTTGAAGCAGCTTTTAAATATTTAAGCCTTGATGAACTTCCTGAAGCGCATGAAGTTACTCTTTATGAATATGAAGATTATAGAGTAGCACTTGCTAAATACATACACTACATACGAGAGAAGTATTCTATAGTTCATAATCCAAAACGAAGTGCTTTTAAAGAACACGAACCAATTGGTAGAGTTGTTAATGGACTACAAGCATTTTGGTCTTTAAAAGGAATATATCATTTGAGTGTGAATTGTGAAGAAGCCATCAAAAGATCTGGTGTAGAGTACAGACAATATTTGAAAGATTCGCGTAAAAGGAAATTAGAATTGGCACATGAACAGTATTCTGAAGAGGCACAACGTAATAAAGAAAAATTAAAAAAATTGCGACATACTCTAAATGATTATAAGAGGGTAGAACCTACAGCCCTTGATTTAATCACAACAGATGAATCAAAGGATGAATATGCAGTGGAAAGGAATAAGCAACTTCTCAAGGAATTCCTTTGGTCCAAACGTGACTATGATTTTAAGGCGCTCCAATCAAGAATATATGATCTAAGGCGCGAGGAAAAAGAAGGGCAAATCTTTTATAATGACAATATAGAGCAAATCAATTTAGATAAGAGCACCTTCATTTCTGCGTGTCTCTAAAAAAAAAAATCACATTTTTTATTATTCAAAAAATTTTTTATTATATATGTACACATAATTTTATTTAGCTGAAATAATAATAAAATAAAATAATAAAAAAAAATATATTTATATAAAATTTGTAAAATATAAAATATTAAGAGTAAATAATTTTTTTTGTATATAAATTGTTGAATAATAATATTTTTAATAATGCTGATATATTTCGAAGAAATAACATTTATCATTATTCACCTGCAAAGTCCAATAAATTAGTTATTGCATGTGATAATGGAAAAATCAGAATGGTTGCTGGCCGAGCTTAAAACAGTGGCACGTAAATTACACGTAATTGTTGCATTCAATAACTGGTTTATTGTTTGTCCAACTACGAAGCATTCCAAAATTTTTAGATGAAAATTTTGAGACATACAATAGTATGATAAGCATAATGGACACTCATTTTGTGCAACAGTCATTTGTATAATAGGCAGGCGGTTACACAGAGCCAGTTGCTTCTGAAACTTTACAAGAATATAGCTGTAGCCTCTCTAAGTCCAGATCATCAGCAAGATCAAAATTATCTCACATTTTTATAATCAAACTTTTGCAAGAACTTTCACCATAACATATGTTATGTTGATCATTTTTTTGTGATCTGCAACAGTGTCCACTATGCTAGTATGATATTGATTGATCACCAAAAAGTTCATTGACATTAAAGTTTTGAAAATGTAGAGTCGCAAATATGAAAAGAATCATTCAAGTTTATGGAGAAGTGGTAGACCTAAAGTACTTTGTGACAATAAAAAAAACCGCTTTGAAAGAAATTATTGCTAACAATAATAGAGTTGTTGCTAGTGATATAAAAAAATCTTAAATGAATCCATTGGCTTAAATGTTTCAGTCATCAAAGTTTGCGTATTGATCGAAAAAACTGGTCTCTGCTTTACGCTATTTGGCAATGATGCACCAACGCGAATTTGGGACTAATTTTTAATATTAAAAAATCTGGCACCAACAGTAAAGCATGGCGGGAGAGGAATGATGGTTTGGGGTTGCTTCACAGGTAAAAAGGGTTAGGACCATTTGTCAGAGTAGAAGGAAAAATGTATCATCAAGATTATATCAATATTTATTTTAGAGAATGAATTGTTACCATTCATTCGAGAAATCTTCTCTACAAATCATTACAAAATCTCCTAATCATACAGCGAAAAATGCTACAAACAGTTATTTGAAAAAAAGCGAAGGTATTGGAAGATTAGTCTTCTCAATCTCCAGGCCTTGATCCAATTGAACATTCATAGGATGTGATTAAAAAACGCCTACACATCCAAAAAATAAAGATGAATTAGAAAATTATTTGAGAAAAGAATCCCGCACGAAAAATATTTTAGATTAATTGACAGTATGTCAAAAATGGTAAAAGAGTGCATTTCCAACAATGGGTTGGAAGAGATCCTTTTTTTTCATAATCAGTTATTTATCCTAGCGGTATAAATTGAACTAAATCCGCCTTCAGTTAATTTTGTAATATCTTCAAATTACTAAAAAGGTAGCAATTCTAAAATATGCCTTGGCAAAGATAATTTCATTTGACATTGTCAAATAAAGATGTTCAAGTGGTGAAAAGACTATGTAATTGTAAACTATTACAACTTTCACAGAACCTATCAAAGTATCTTGTCAATTTACACTTGTCACATTCTTTTTGGTTTTCTCTTGCATTTCTTAATTGTAGTTCATAAATAAAATGTTCCTTAGAATGTTCTTTTTCATTTTCAGAAAGCTCCTTGTTTTTGTTGACTAATAAAAAAAAACTTTCTAATCAATATTTTAGTCACGTCAATGACTAAAGTCAAAAATTTCGTCATACATCATTAACAGGTCGTCAGATTATTGTATCCTATTGGCCAGGTGTGTGAAATAGGCCACATTCATATGTGGTCAACTTTATGAAATTGGCCATACACCTATGTGGCCAGATTCGTATTTTAGGCCATTAGACTAAGATGAAATAACACATTGGGATTTGGACTAGGAAAATCAACCTCTCAGCTGATTTAATTATTTCGAGTTTTTTTTCTTAATATTAATCTATTGTACAAGGATTACAATTGAAGAAAAAATTGGATCTTGTTTGCATAGTAGAAGAATGAGATATAGGGCTTGGAAATACTTTCTTTGTATATTAAAAATATATGTGTGTAACCAATTGTTATTAATTGGGGCATGCTGCAACAAAACCAGACAAAGTGAACATTGGTATTACCAATAGTGTTTGTATTCATGATATTCGAATATCATAAAACGATCGACATGATATTCAAATATCAATCACATGAATGATATTTGGATATTGTCCGAACAATTACGAATGAATATAAACACTAATTACCAAAGATTCAGGGATCAAAATTTAGTCATTTGTAACATGATTATAATTAACAGTTTTATAATATCCCATTTTCTATCTTGAGTGATATATATAACTATCCCTACATAAAAATAGTTAATATGAAACTTATTTATATCAGATCTACTATGGAACCCAAGAATTATAGCACCATTAGAAGTATTTTGAAGAAAGAACAGGGTGAAAAAATTGCTCCTTACATACTTGTGAAATTTACCAAGAAGAAAAATAATAGATGTTGGAAAAAGAAAACATTATGATGATGCATTATCACTTAATAAAAAGCAGTAACATTTGGAAGAAAAATAATCTTATTATTACAATTTTATCTATTGTTTCCAACTATATTTATTTGGTGTTTTTTTTGATATTTTCTTTTGGATCTAAAACTCAGTGAATATATTTTTGGTAACTTTAATGATCACAATATTACTATGTAGAAAAGTTTTACAAAAATCATGTAGATAATGGCTATATATATTGATTGATTGAATCTGAAAGATTATTTATTAATTAGGAAGCAGAAAGTTTAATATTATTATGTAACAAAATTAATTGTACAAATTTGTATGATTAACCATTTGATAGTGTCAAATTGATATCAATTTTTGAAATAAAAAATTATTAAATTCATTAGGAAAAAAAAAATGAAAATCATTTTGATTGTAAAAATACTACAGTGCAAATCACTTAGTCCCACAACTTTTTATTGGTCGTGTAGATTTTCAAATTCTCCAAAAATGGAAATGCAA